>SNVD02005817.1:0-23026 GCA_013180625.2 Boswellia sacra
CCATGAAAAGTAGGCAAGAGATGAATCAGTCCAGATTTAAGTTCAAAATCAATCACAAAATTGGTGCTTATGCATAGCGGTTGTTGATCAATAATTGGAGCCGCTAACTCCTTAAGAGTCTGATCGTTTTCCATCGCCATTGCTTCCGATTTAGATTTGATTGAACTGCAAGAAGATGGGAGGGAAGTATGTCGTGCAAGGTCAAATTCTGGAGGTGGAGTTGAAATTGACCGATTTAGCCTTAAATTCGAGGATTGGAGAAACTCCTTAATTCTCTTAGGTCGTTGATCCGCTTCTCCCTCGGACATAAAAGCTTAAACACAAACAATCAGGAAATAACAATCAAGAATCAGTAGTAAAAATAGAATAACAAATTGATTAGAACATCAATCCCCGGCAACGGCGCCAAAAACTCGATGCGTTCGAAACTAGCAAGTATACTAGTCGCACAAGTAATAAAGTGATGAGTAAGATATCGTTCCCACGAGGATTGATTCTAATGAAATTTGTTAATTTTCCAGCAATAATAAACTAAACAGGGGGGGTTTTGTTGATTGATTAACTAAACTTAATACGAAAGCAAATGAAGAATATCACAAAGCAAAGTTAAATGGAGTGAAAAATCAATGAGAGACACTTGGTTAAGAGTTCATTCTCTGCCACAAGATATGATTTTGTGAATTAACATAGAATTGTAATCCAATTACAGCATTGAAGTTATCAACCGTAGATAACAACAAGCTCTGTTATCCCAATCTTTCCTTACTTTGTTGTTAAATAAAACAGGCTCTTTATTTAATCTCTATCCATTAAACAACCTAGAACAAGCTCTCTGAGTTTAATTCAATGGAAGCATTACGATGAGAAAGATAGGTTGATCTAAGCAATAATCACACAAGTTCGGATTATTTAACCTAGGTTGTATTTTCCAATTGCAATCTCTGATCACAATTTTGCTACTAATGATTGGAAATTCATGACAATTACGGATCAAGATTTCTAATCTAGCAATAGACAACAACAGATTATATTCAGTTGGCCATTCCAAATACAATCAGTAAGCAATCATAAGCATTAGATATGGGAAAATACAAGCAACTTCAATTAGAGAATTGGATAACAATTTCTTACACAATCAACTCACAAAATCCATATCAAGGCTTTGAAATCACCCTCAACCAATTCAGATTTAGTTACACATATTCAATCAGAATAACAAATACAATACAGAGAAATTCCAGAATTGAAAAGGAAAGAAAGAACTTAGCAAATTCTTTGAAAATCTTCTTTGTAGATGAATCTTCTTGGAATTGTAGTTCCTCCTCTTTCAAAATCTTCTTTCTCCTTCAAGAACTCCAAGGGATGAGAGAAATCCAGAAATGCAGCCTCCTCCCACGTTTTCCCCTCTTCAAGTTATGAAAATAAAACCCTAAAATGTGTTTAAATACTCTGCTACAGTAACCTGCTACAGTGTCCGTATTATACATGCTACAGTGATTGTGGAATTACATTTCTATACTTCTCACACTGTTTTGATTACAACTTTCGGTACACTGAATGGATTTATAAACCGTAAATTTATCCAGAAAATAGACTTCGAGAGCTTTCCAACGGTATATAATATGTCATCGGGTTCATTGTATATCAATACAATTAAATCCGAGAAGATGGTTGACTAGCAGAGGTGAAAATGAAGGGTTTTACTCCATTTTTGTGCAAGTTGCTCCAAAACTCCTACAAACATCAAAACCACACAAAAACATAAAAATACCAAGGAATATAGCAAAGAAACATGGACGAATTGATATGAAAATGATATATAAATAGACACTTATCACATACTAAAAAGCATAAGGAATAATTTGGAGTTTAGTTACATAGGTACATTACTTTTACGTCTTTTCAAAGCTTTTCAATCCGATTTTTTATCTTTTTTTGTGTTTAAGTTGTTGAATACAATGTTTCCATTGTTGTATTTGATTTTTTTATTAATATTTTGAGTTGGCTTAAGGGTTGGAAGAGTTAGAGAGAGCTAGAGGAGCAGTTATATAATAGTTAGAGAAGTTATAATTAATACATTTAGATAATTTGGGGTGGCTGGCAACTAGTGTACAGTGTACTCAAAATTTCGAGGGAAAATTGAGAAAATAGATAAATTTAGGGGGCCTGTTTAAAAAATAGACACGTTCTGAAATTTTTTCATCCCATAGACACTTTTGTGTCTAAAAGACAAAAATACCCTTGTACTATAATAAATTCCCAAAACGTTTGTTATTTCATATCCCTTCGGACGAATTTGAAGAAAGATAGTAAAGTAAAACAAAGAACAAAGGAACCAGTAACAGCTCGAATCACTTCACTTTACTGTCCCGAAACAACCTCAACATCTGAAGCAGTAAGCAAAACACGTAAGAACAACTTTCCTTAATCTCTTTGTAAATGGCATGAACATTTAATGTATGTGTAGTGTTTTCGTTATTGATCGCTTTGGTAACTGACAACCGCATTATATAGCTTAAAAATGGGTTATGTATGTGAACTAAGGGTAGAGATAGTGCCGTCTGTGTGAAAAAATGCTGGAAATTAGTTGTCGGTGTGCAAAAATGTGTTTTCGCAGTCGAAGGTTGAAGAAGACGAGTGTCTTCGAGTGTCGTCGAGTCTCGTCGAGTGTCGAGAAGTTCTGTCGGACCGAATCTCGACAATTCGGATAGTGGTGTCGAGTGTCTAGGCATTGCATCGATTCTATGTTCGAGTGCGCGGGTTCGAGTGTCGTCGAGGGTCTTGTGGATTGACAACGTCGATGAAAGTTCGTGTGTCGCGTGTCGAGAGTCAAGTGTCAGACGCAGGGAAACCGACCTGTAGATGTGTCGAACCATGCATGTCGAGTGTTTCGAGAGTCGTCGAGACTATTTTGTCGAGCTTTCGAGTAAGCGCGTCGAGTGTATAACTTGACGAGTGTCGGATGCAAAAGATAATAGAGTTCGAGTGTCGTGTCACATATGTCGAGTGTCGAGTGTGTTTGTCGAGCGTCGTCGAGCGTCGTGGCAGAACACTCGTTTTTTCGACTTTTGCAAGCTATTTCGTAATTATTTTTTGTCCACGGATCTTATATGATATGATATGTCTCAATCATGCAGGAAATAGAAACTTTACGCATACTCATTGTATACAATGGTTCTTGAACTGTGCAAGAGAACGGTAGTTATTTGTATGCCGGTGGGACGGGGAAGCCATTGATAATTCGTAGGTGTGCTACTTATAACGAGTTGGTTGATTGTATTAGTACTAAAATGGGTTGGGATCTTCGTAAGAAAAGAATGAGTTTAGAGGTTCAATTTTTTTTTTTTTTAACCGAGGTGTCCGGGCCAGCTTACGCGCACCACGACTAATCCTCGGAGGAGACTAGCACAACCACAATCCACTATCACGGTCTCCCACTTAAATCATGGAGGAGGCCATTGTGGAGACTCGAACCCAGGACTTCACCATTGGTGCTGTACCAACTCCATCCTGGCCCACTTCACCACTTGAACCAACCCATTGTGGGTTTTAGAGGTTCAATTTGCTTGTAAGGGTATTCTTCCAATGCCGATTCGTATTGAGACTGACGACGATGTTTGTTTTTTCATACAACATTGTTTGGAGGACCAACAATCATATACACCATTAGTTGTTAAAGTTGAAGATAGGGAGAAGCAAAGACAAAGGTCAGGGTCAGGATCCGATGCAATACGTAGGCGAGAAGGATCTTCTCATCCCTCTTTGTTTCGTTCAGCAAGTGGGAGCAACCAATTAAGTAAGTCTACTCCTATTTGTGGACAACCAGAATTGAATGACGATGTTGGCGTTGAGTTTGAGCAGTGTTCAGGGCATGCAGGGCATGAGTCATTTGGGGTAGGGGTGTTATTTGAAAATGAAGAAGGAGTGCCTCCATCGATGCCATCGAGATTGGTATGTCATCTTGACAGCATTAGAGAGTTTGAGAGTCTAGGTAATATTGATGATGTTAATGATGACGATGGTGGCAATGAATATTGTGAAGATACTGATGATGTTAGTGATGATGTTAGTGTGCATGTTGACGATGACAATAATGATTGCACGGTTCATATTGAGAATGACGTTGAAGGATTGGATGATTTTGTTGTTGATGGGCACAATATAGCCGGTCCACATTTCGATAATGAGGGAGAACGGGAGATCTTGAATGATGTGAACCAGGATGAGCCGTTTATCGTGCCTTCTTCAATTGACTCCACACCTACCATGCCTCCTCCAATTCACTCCACACCTACCGTGCCTCCTCCAATTCACTCCACACCTACTCGTCCAGTATATGGACATCAGGAAGATCCAATGTCGAATAATGACAGCTCTCAGGCTAACACATTTAGGTGGATGCCGCCTATTGTGCATCCACCCTCCACAGTTGGTGATGATGCCTCATCGTTTGTAGTTGACGAGATTGAGGTTGGGGTTGGGCAGATGTTTAACAGCAAAACGGAGCTTCGAGAGAAGTTAGCGATGTTGGCATTAAGACGAAACTTTCAATTCAAGGTGAGGAACTCCAACGCCACAAGGTTTGAGGTTGTATGTCGTGCTGAATCTTGTAAATGGCGTTTACGTGCCATAAAGGTGGCCGATTCACATTTCTTCCAAGTGAAAAAGTATAAGAACCACCACACGTGCTCTGGAGCCGGACTTCACCCAGTTCACAAATAGGCAACTGCACATGTCATTGGCAAACATATTAAGAGCAAATTCGTTGAGGCATCGAGAATATATCGTCCAAAGGATATTATGTCCGATGTTCAGGAGTCATTGAGTGTTAATATCACGTACAACAAGGCATGGAGGGCAAAAGAGGTAGCTTTGCAAGAACTTCACGGATCTCATGATGAATCATTCACACTACTCCCTCAGTACATGTACATGATTGAGAAAGCAAACTCGGGGACCAAAACGTCGTTAGAAACTGATGAGGAGAACCATTTCAGATACTTTTTCATGAGTATGGGGGCCTCGATTGCTGGATTTGCATCGTCAATTAGGCCAGTTATTGCAGTTGATGGTTCTTGTTTAAAAGGGAAATATAGGGGTACAATGTTTTTGACTTCTTGTATGGATGGTAATAAACAAATATACCCCTTGGCATTTGGAATTGGGCATTCTGAAAATGATGACTTCTGGAACTGGTTCATGAGACAGTTGCGTGATCATGTTATACAAAATGTCCAAGATCTTGTCTTCATTTCTGATCGTCATCGTAGTATTGAACGTGTTGTGGTAGCAGTTTTTCCTCATGCACTGCATGGATTGTGCACTCATCATCTCAAGGGCAACTTGAAGGCAACGTTCAAGGACAAGACTTTGTTGGAATTGTAGTACCGAGCTGCAAGGACATATCATTGTGCTGATTTCAACTATCATATGCGACAAATTGAATCGCATATGCCAGCAGCAGCAAATTATCTTCGAGAGATCGGAGTCGAGAAATGGGCACGTTCACAGTTTCATGGTTGTCGGTATAACATAATGACAACAAATATAGCTGAGTCGATGAACAGCTGTTTGCGACACCATCGATTCCTCTCGGTGACGTTGTTAGTTGATTATTTTCGGGCCAACTTGCAGAAATGGTTCTATGAGCGTCGACAACTATTTGCTAACTCAGAATCACATCTCTCACCCTGGGCAAACAAGTTGATGGAGGAGCGTTTAAAAAAAGGAGAGCGTATGAGGGTTAGTGGTATATCTCTTACTATGTATGAGGATAGAGGCAACGACCGTGTTTGCATAGTTGACATGCACGCGCATACATGCACGTGCCGGGTGTTTGATCTTGACCAGCTTCCGTGTGCACATGTATTAGCGGTATGTAAACGTATGAATCTACTTACGTGCCATGATTACTGTGCCCATTGGTATACCACTGAAACATTACTACATGCATACTCTCCCAGTAGTTCCTGTTGGAGTTAGTGAGGATTGGGTGGTTCCTGAGGAGGTTCGCAGTAAAGTGGTTCTCCCGCCAGTTATGAGGAGACCAGCCGATCGTCCTAGGAGGAATCGAATCCCTTCTATCGGTGAGTCTAGCTCCTCTCGATCTTCCGGGCGTTGTGAAAGTTCCGGGCACAATCGTCAAACTTGCCGAAACCCAGTTCCGCTGCATGACAGGGGATGATGCATACCAAATGTTGATGTTTGCAACATTGTCTATTTTTTTTATAACAATTCCTAAGCTTTTGAAATGAATATATTTCGGGTGTTGGATTTTGTCACTGTAAAGCAACATTATTGTATTAAACACATCTTTATGTGCGTTGTCGTTAAACTAAATAATCTTACCTGACGTTCAACCAAAAAATCATTTCGAATCTGATTCAAAAACTCGAAAAAACGAGTGTTCTGGCCAAATGCTCGACGACACTCGATGGACGAAACTCGACGCTCGACATATATTAATGGAACAGAAAATGAAAACGAGTGTTCGGCCGAAATGCTCGACGATAAAACTCGACGCTCAATCAACACGACACGCGAAATACGACATAAATGAGCGAAGCTCGATCAACACGTAACACGAACCCCCGAAGCTCGATCAACACGTCGCACGAACCCTCGAAGCTTGATCATATTGAACACGAACACGCGAAGCTCGATCAACACGTCACACGAACACTCGAAACTCGATCATATTGAAAAGGAGCCCTCGAAGCTCGATCAGCACGTCACACGAACACTCGAAACTCGATCATATTGAAAACGAGCCCTCGAAGCTCGATCAACAAGTCACACGAACACTCGAAGCTCGATCAACACGTAACACGAACCCTCAACTCTCGACCCGAAATCCGACAATTTGACTCGACCCTCGACCCTCGAAGACTGACACGCGACACAAGATCTCGAACTTTAGGGTTTAAAGAAATCTCTCGACCGTCACTTCCCACTTCACGCAAATTTACTCCAACACACCGTGTCAACTCTCGAAACTCACAGAAACGTACAGACAACGGCTGGAACGCAAACAGACCCACAACGACAATCATCGGAACTCCAAGAGACGCCGACCGCAGCACCCATCGGCATTGAGGTACGGCTTTATTGTTGCTTTTGACATACTTTCGTTGCCATGCATGTTTTTTTTTTTGTCATTGTGCATATATTTTTCGCCTTGTTCGATATGGGAACGGTCGGGGTAAACCGACTGGCGCTGCAAGGCACAGTCGCGAGGGCTGTAATAGGATTGAATTTTGTGGTTTTTACATTATTGTGTTGACTAGTACAGTGGTTTTAGAGAAAAATAGTGATGTTTAGGCAGTTTATGTTTATATATGTGGACGAAAAATGTATAGTATCCGGTTGGTTTCGGCTTTATCGATGCCGGAAAGGCGCTGCCGTTTTTTGTTGTAGTGACACTCGACACTCGGCAAATGAGTGTTGTCGAGTTTTGTCGAGACCTGTCGAGATTTGTCGAGACCTGTCGAGATTTGTCGAGACCTGTCGAGATTTATCGAGACCTTTCGAGTCTGGTCGGGTTTTGTCGAGTTTGTCGAGATTTGTCGAGCTTTATCGAGCGTTTTGGCAGTTTGCATGGTTTTTTGCTGTTTTTTTGCTTTTTTGTGTCATATTGAACTATAATGGACTTGTTTTTGCCAATTGAAGCAAATGACTGGTGAATTTGGACTGTCCTTCACGCTTAAGACACCGAATACGGAGCACTACCATGCGGTGATCACAAACATGGCAAGTTGGGACTGTATACAATGGATCCGGGCGAACTTCAGTCTGAGGCAGCAGGAGATGTTTCGTGCAACATGTTTCGGATTTCTCCTAGACATCCGTCGGCTCTCCTTTCCATCTCAGTTGGCGCACCACGTGCTTCAGTGGGAGGTTAACACAGTGGGGTACGATCAGGAGATGTGGTTCCTTGTTGAAGGTAAAAAAATGGTTTTTAGATACAATGTTGTTATAAATTCATAGTTTTACATGTATGATATTTTTAGTTATTTTACTGTACCATAGTTGTCATCTTATGTATTTTTTTTCCTTCTTTCCAGGACGACTAATTCGTTTTTCTGCGCACGAGTTCGGTTTGGTAACCGGATTACGATTTGCTTCCACGGTGCCACCAATACCGACTATGTTGAATCCGTGCCGATTGTTGGATACATGCTTCGATGGCATCGACTTGGAGCTTAGGCATTTCTATCCCAGACTTAGGGACTTGAATGTGTCTCGTATGCCAGACGAGGATGCCATGAAGCTAGCCGTGTACTACGTGCTTGAGCGTTTTTTCATGGCACGGGATAGACGCCGACACGTGTCCCGGACAGGGTTGAATTTTGTGGACAGACTGGATGAATTTAATACGTATCCATGGGGTTCGTTGTCCTATGAAAAGACATTGGGCTCAATGAAGAGGGCTTTGGTTGGGAGGTTAGAAAATTATAAGAGGCGAGCCCAAGCGAAGACGGACCAGGTGGAGAGATATAACTTGGAGGGGTGCCTGTACGCCTTTCAGGTACATACTGTTATCCATAAGTGTGAACGTGTTTATTTCTGTTTGATGTAATTTTAGTACATGTCACTAACTAACCTGTTCGATGTAATTAAGGTTTGGTTGTACGAGGTCGTGCCTTACTTTGGCACTAATTTTGGAAGAGTGCCCCAAGAGTGCGAGCGGAGGATACCACGGTTGTTAAAGTGGGGAGACAGTTAAGACCCCGTCCTAGAACGTTGCCTACACTGATATACTGAGGGTTAGGAGGCGGGTTAGTACGAATCCTCTGTTACATGAAATTGTCTTGTTTTTTGTTCCCCCCACATTAACTGTTTCGCGTGATGGATTATATGTTGACGTAGGCTAGGCCGCTCGTCGTTTTAGAGTTGTCTGAGGTGGAGCAGCAGACGAAGTGGTATATACGGCTCGCTGAAGTAGTTGGCATCCGTAGAGGTGCATATGTGGCTTGGGCAACAGCTGTGGATGCTCCATTATTGGAGGCGGAGAGCGTTGAGCCATTTCAGACAGAGGGTCCTGCAGCTCCACCTCCGGAGGGACCAGCAGGTCCACATCCTGAGGGCCCATCAGGTCCACATCTAAAGGGTCCAGCAGGTCCACCACTAAGGGACCAGCTCCGCCCCCTAAGGGACCAGCAGCTCCACCTCCGGAGGGTCCATCAGCACCACCTCCGGAGGGTCCATCAACACCACCTTCGGAGGGTCCATCAGCACCACCTCCGGAGGGATCGCCAGCTCCACCTCCTGAGCTCTCATCCGCTTCACCTCCTGCTGGCCCTAGTTCCCCTGTTGAGCCGGATGTGGAGCCAGCAACAGACACGGCCAGTCCTGACATGGACGTAGGGCCTTTCAGTCCACCACCAGAGCCTTTCAGTCCACCGCCAGAGCCTTTCAGTCCACTGCCGGAGCCGTTCCATAGTTTCGAACATCCAATAGCATCGACGACAGCGTCGGGTCGGTAGGTATGTAATGCGAGTTTGCATTAATATTCTTGTCCGTATACATTTGCTGCTCTGTTGGTTAATAAAGACTCTTGTTACCATTCTCATGCAGGTGCCGCCGGTCCATGACGACTTCCAGAGCTCAGTTTTGCGTGAACTTGCACTGTTACGGGCGGAGAACAAGGAAATGCGTGAGGAGATAGCTTTTCTCCGCAAGGCTGTTCTGGACCACGGTGCCAACTTCGGATACGATGACACGGTACATTTCAATATTTACATACCAGAATTTGACCATTCCACACACGCTTAAGCTGATGGTTATGTTTGGCAGATTTCAGGATTCAGATGCTGATTCCGACGGAGGTTCGGCTAATGATGGTGAAGGTCAACCGCCTGCGAAACCTGATTCCATGGACCGGACTATTCCTGCAGCCGATGCTCCTCCGACGGCCTTAGTTTCACGCCAGGGCGCCGCCTCCTTCCAGCAAAGCATAAGCGGAGCCCCTTTGTGAGTCCATCGGGTAGGAAGAGGCCGAGGTTTCAGCAACAAAAGGAAGCTGCAGACCACCAGCAACTACAGTCTGAGGCCCCTGTTGCTCAGCCAGAAGACAATCGATCTCAGCGGCCATCAGCGGATGTAGGAATCGATCTCATCTTGTGCCCTCCGGTTCCACTTTTCGACCCACGTGCCCCAATAGTAGAAGTTGACCGGCTACAATTTGAGGCATGGCTGGCGGACTTAACCAAAACTGATTGCGTTGATTTGGCAGTCTGCACCGCAGATCGTAAGTTTTTCACGACGCTGCTCGGGCCATCACGCTGGCTTGAAGCTGAGGTAGTTTCATACCATCTCCTGCTGTCGAATATTGCGATATACATTTGGATTTAATATTGATAGCAATTATTGTTTTCAGCACATAGACAGCTACTTGTGGTTGCTACGGTGCCGAGCTCGCGCTGTGACCGGACCTGCTGTCCAGAGGTCTACTTTCCTGGACACCACTTTTTGGGTACGTAATTCGTAGACATCTTAATTTCACTTTTTTCACTTATAATTTCTGATTCCTTCAATGCACTAACTGAACTCATGATCTTGCAGTTGAAAATGAAGTCGTTGTGGCAGATGTACTCGGACAGACTGGACGACATTAGCTGGGTGAATGAGGAGGACATGGTCCAGTATGTCCTGAGACAGATACCCCTCGCTGGAACACCATGGGTCGACGTGGACAGGGTGAGAACATTTATATTCACTGAGTTAGTATGTGCCATCTTATTTAAAATGTTGTAATTGATTTCCATTTCCATGTTGTCAATTCGTTTTCAACTCTATCTCCCAGTTCACCTCACCGATGATCATTGGGTGGCAGCTGAGGTGCAATTGAATCGTCGTCACATATCCATATACGACTCATCTATTGGTCATACTTCTGCAGACACAGTCATGCAGACAGTCTGGTGCCTCGCTGAGTTACTACCCCGTATGGTGTCAATGGAGGTTTTCGGTATTCCTGACTATCCCACAACCCCATTTGACATTATGCAAATCGAGAATGTGGACCAGGTGCCACAGTAGGAGCTTGGGGGAGGGGCATGCGGCGTGTACTGTTTGAAGTACATCGAGTTCCTAGCGGGGGGCGTTCCACTTACTGAGATTAAGGCATTCCCGGACGACGAATGCCAGGAGAGAATGGCGGTACAACTTTGGCTCAGCCGCGAAAACCCACAGGCACAAGAAGCCGCCCCGACCATCACAGTGCCCTACGACCTCGAGGCGCTGTTGCCTAGACCTCCTATGCCTCAGGCGCTATTGCCTCGGCCGGTTGTGCCTACTGATGTTGCAGCCACTATCGGGACTGCTGATGATGTGTCAGGGGATGTTATGACCACTATTGCCCATGACGATGTGATGCGTTCGAAACTAGCAAGTATACTAGTCGCACAAGTAATAAAGTGATAAGTAAGATATCGTTCCCACAAGGATTGATTCTAATTGAATTTGTTATTTCCAGCAACAATTCTAAATGGGGGGTTTTTGTTGGTTGATTAACTAGATGAAAAACTGAATACGAACGTAATTAATGATACACAATGCAAACTTATTGAAATGGAATTAATCAATGATGAGAAAATCTGTGTAAGGGATCTCTCCACCACAAATATTGGATTTGCGAATTAATTGTAGAATTATCATCCCAATTACACCATTGAAATCATCAACCGTAGATAACAATAAGCTCTGTTATCCCAATCTTTCCTTACTTTGTTGTTAAATAAACAGGCTCTTTATTTAATCTCTATCCATTAAACAACCTAGAACAAGCTCTCTAAATTTAATTCAATGGATGCATTACGAAAAGAAAGACAGGTTGATCTACGCAATAAACACACAAGCTCGGATTATTTAACTTAGGTTATATTCTCCAATTGTAATCTCTGATCAAAATTTTGTTACTAATGATTAGAAATTCAAGACAAGCTATAAATGCACGGACGTAACGACCATATGTGCAATACGCTCATGCATGCTAGAGACCTGTAACTCTTCCCCAATTATGTTGCCTACGATATCTCGTATAGCTAATGGTTTAGGGATAATGCCGAGAACTTTGCTCCCTCCTAGGGATTCAGCTGTTGACACACACCCCATTAACCCAAGACTACCCCCTCCATAAATCAAATTAATACCCCTCGCAGCTATTGTCCTACCAAGATCAAGAGCTGCTGTGGTAAACTCTCCATCTTTACCAAATTGCGATCCGCAAAATACGCATATATTGCGGAATCGCCGAATTGGTGTTTTCTCCAGTTCTAAAAGTGCTCTAAACTTGTGTAAGACAGTTGTACGTTAGTATTATGCGATTCAAGTGCAAGACAGGTTATAAGATGACATTTGAAAATATGCAGAATGGATATATACACACGTAAAACTCTCAAATTTGACACATGGGGACATAATTTCGGTGGGGGTTGCTCGATGCAGATTTATCGCCCCAAATTTGAAAAAATGAGATATGCTTTCGGCGAGGTTTGACAAAACCTACACACTTGTCTCCCACGTGAAGCATGAAGAATGGAAATATACTTTCAGCGGGGTTTGACAAAACCGCCACACTTGTCTCCCACGTGAAGCATGAAAAGTAGAGATATACTTTCGGCGGAGGTTGACAAAACCTGCACACTTGTCTCCCACGTGTGCTTATGTCATGGGGTAGTCATATGGTTTGTCAAAAAGAAAACTTGAAATTAAAACAAATAAAATCAACAAACAACAACAACACAAAAACAACATTGATAATCAGATTAAACGAAACAAGGAAAAAAAATTCGACAATAACAACACACATTCAAATATACAAGTAGTTGTGATTGTGGCTTACATCTTCCTCTGGTTTTACGTCCAGTAACGGCTGAAACGCCTTCTATGAGTCGGGGATTTGCTTCCCATCCAGTTTTCTTATAAA
Organism: Boswellia sacra; assembly: GCA_013180625.2. Lineage (NCBI taxonomy): Eukaryota > Viridiplantae > Streptophyta > Magnoliopsida > Sapindales > Burseraceae > Boswellia > Boswellia sacra. The sequence continues at coordinate 12,929 of SNVD02005817.1, forward strand.
CTGGCAAACAGGGTCATTTTTAGTCAGATTCCTAGACTATAACACTGCAATTCATCACGAAATTGTGTCCATAGATTAAGCAATTCACGTTGAACAAGTCCACAAGAATGTGATTCTAGAGTTAATAAAACATTATCCAGCGACTCATTACTCAAACCATTCTTAATAAATGACAGTTTATCTTCTCTATTTCTGGACACAAGACCTAATGAACGACAAGTCTGGTTGCAATTCAATCTAGCACATTTATAGCATACTTGTAACCTCTTCGCCTCTTAGCGTAGTAGCTTTTCCCTAGACCAGGCATGTATTTCACGAGATTAATGTCAGGCTCACCTGACAATCTCACCTTGGCTTCAATAAGCCATCGGATATCCGCAGGCACATTTAGGAGCATCAGTGCCCAAAGTCTAGTCATCCGTACTTTATAAATTTTAAACACATCATTTTGAGGAAGCGAAGGGAAATATTTACGAAGGTTCGACAGAAAGATATCAGCATCCATTGAAGAGGAGAAAAGGAGAGATATTACCGATAAGCGATTGAGTTTGTTCTTCTCCCAGATATGCACGTTTCAAACCTTCGGACAATGGCTTCAACTCCCGTTTGAATGTTTCCTCAAGCTGTTGCACAATGATTCGAAGTAAACGGAATTATAAAATTAAACAAAAGGAATGAAAAGAAAAGAGTCAGAAACGAACTAAGACACATAAAAGAGATAACAACACGAAAGCAAACAACAGTCAAAAACAAGTAAATATATATATATATATGTATATATATAAAAACAAATAAGACAGATGGCAAAGAGAGATAAAACCTGATCAATTTGATGGCCCACGAAAGGAATCTCTCCGAGACACAAAAATCGATCATTATTACCTTATTTTATTTTTCTTTTCTTTTTTTTAATTTATTTTGCAAAAAACATTGGGTTGCCTCCCAATAAGCGCTTGGTTTAACGTCCTCAGCCCGATGTTGGTTCCATCATAGGAGGGTCCAATCTCCGCTGTGCTTCACTAATGGGCTTGGATCCTTCTTCTAACAAGATACGATCCATGCATATGGCTAGGCCTTGGATGTCAGCAATCATCCACCCAATAGCTATTTTGTGATCTCTAAGTACTCGGACGCGTTTCTCTTCTTTTAGTAGTGCAAGGCCGATTTCTATTGTAATTGGCGAAGGATCTTTGTCACCCAAGAACACATGCTTCAAATAATCTCGAAGTGGCTTAAGCTCCAAGGTATTGGCTTTCATCATAGAAAGAAGAAGTTTCTCATTAGATAAAGGCAATTCAATGTACAAAACATCATACCTGTTTGTGGTTATAGCTATAGTCTCATCTAAGCATGCCATAGCTTCCTCTATTTCTTTGGACACTTGTATAAAAATTCTTGATTCCTTAGAATTTTCTATCCCTATGTGCTAACTAATAGCTACATCCAATCCATTCTTGCAAGTTAACTCAAAACATTGTTGTGGCAAAGAATCAATAACGTCAACTGCAAAAACAGAATGTAAGTTACTAGGGTACCTCATTGCCTCAAAAATATTGAAACGGATAACCTTGCCATCAAACTCTATGGTAAGAGTGCCATCATGAACATCAATCTTGGTTCTCGCAATTTTCGAGAATGGTCTTCCTAAAAGAATCGGTGTTGGATTAGGAGATGTTTCATCCTCTATTTTAAGGACATAGAAGTCTGCTATGAAAACATTGCTTCACCTGCACAAGCACATCTCCACAACTCTTTTGGTATATGCATTGAAACGATCACCAATTTGAATGGTAATACCAATTTTCGCAAAAGGTCCAAGATTTAAAGAAGCATAAATAGAATATGGCATGATGTTAATAGATGCTTCTAAATCTAACATCAACTTGGTTTTACCAATGGTGCATGGCATGGTGAACGTACCTGGATCTTTGCACTTTGGAGGAATTTTCCTTTGCAATACAGCTGAAACATCTTCCCCCACACTTACTGTCTCATTTCTTTTTAACTTTCTTTTGCTGGTGCATAACTCCTTGAGACATTTTGTATAATGAGGTACTTGCTCGATAGCATCCAGAAGTGGTATATTTACCTCGATTTTGTGAGAAGTTTCCAGGATTTTCTGTTCTTGTTCCTCCTTCTTCGATTTTGCAAATCTACTAGGAAAAAGTGGAGGAGTGACATATGAAGGAATGGGAGTTTTAAGACTTACCTTAGAGGATGATGTCTTGTTCATGGTGTAAGTGGTGTCATCTTCTTCATCAGTTTGTGATTTCTTTGGCAGGACATCTAATTGCTCTCCATTTTGCAAAGTTATCGCACAAGAATTCTCTTTTGGATTGATCACCGTTTGACAAGATAATTCTTCTAAGCCTTGGCCCTCGAATTTGCTCATGCTAGTGGCCAATTGTCCCATTTGATTTGCCAGGTTTTGGATACTTGCCCAGTTTCCTGCTGGAATTGCATTGTGTTAGTGGCAAGTGCATTAACAATATCCTGGAGTGACATACCTGAGTTTTCTGGAGCTGGTTGTGGTGCTGGTTGTGGCATTGGTGGTGGTTGCATTTGAAATGGTTGCTGCACTCTAGGTTGATTAAAACCTTTGGCCGATTTGGTATGGCATTTGGGGCAATTAGTTGATGATTCCAGTAATTAAAATTAGGGTGATCTCCCCATCCGGCATTTTAAGTATTAGAGAAGGGATCATACCATTGCCTTGGTGATAAGTGTCTATTTATATATCATTTTCATATCAATTCGTCCATGTTTCTTTGCTATATTCCTTGGTATTTTTATGTTTTTGTGTGGTTTTTGATGTTTGTAGGAGTTTTGGAGGAACTTACACAAAATTGGAGTAAAACCCTTCATTTTCACCTCTGCTAGTCAACCAATTTCTTGGAGTTGATTGTATCGATATACAATTAACCGGATAACATGCTATATACCATTGAAAAGCTCTCGAAGTCTATTTTCTGGAGAAATTTACGGTTCACGAATTTATGTAGTGTACCGAAAGTTGTGATAAAAATGGTATGAGAAGTGTATATTTGTAATTCCATATATCACTGTAGCATGTTATTAAATACGGGGCACTGTAGCAGTTACTGTAGCAGAGTATTTAAACACATTTTAGGGTTTTATTTTCATAACTTGAAGAGGGGAAAACGTGGGAGGAGGCTGCATTTCTGGATTTCTCTCATCCCTTGGAGTTCTTGAAGGAGAAAGAAGATTTTGAAAGAGGAGGAACTACAATTCCAAGAAGATTCATCTACAAAGAAGATTTTCAAAGAATTTGCTAAGTTCTTTCTTTCCTTTTCAATTCTGGAATTTCTCTGTATTGTATTTGTTATTCTGATTGAATATGTGTAACTAAATCTGAATTGGTTGAGGGTGATTTCAAAGCCCTTGATATGGATTTTGTGAGTTGATTGTGTAAGAAATTGTTATCCAATTCTCTAATTGAAGTTGCTTGTATTTTCCCATAACTAATGCTTATGATTGCTTACTGATTGTATTTGGAATGGCCAACTGAATATAATCTGTTGTTGTCTATTGCTAGATTAGAAATCTTGATCCGTAATTGTCATGAATTTCCAATCATTAGTAGCAAAATTGTGATCAGAGATTGCAATTGGAAAATACAACCTAGGTTAAATAATCTGAACTTGTGTGATTATTGCTTAGATCAACCTATCTTTCTCATCGTAATGCTTCCATTGAATTAAACTCAGAGAGCTTGTTCTAGTTTGTTTAATGGATAGAGATTAAATAAAGAGCTTGTTTTATTTAACAACAAAGTAAGGAAAGATTGGGATAACAGAGCTTGTTGTTATCTACGTTGATAACTTCAATGCTGTAATTGGATTACAATTCTATGTTAATTCACAAATTCATATCTTGTGGCAGAGAAAGAACCCTTAACCAAGTGTCTCTCATTGAATTTTCAATTCATTTACTATTGTGTTGTGTTATTCTTTATTTGCCTTCGTATTCAGTTTAATTAATCATTTAACAAAACCCCCCATATTTAGTTTATTGTTGCTGAAAAATAACAAATTTAATTAGAATCAATCCTCGTGGGCACGATATCTCACTCATCACTTTATTACTTGTGCGACTAGTATACTTGCTAGTTTCGAACGCATCAAATTTTTGGCGCCGTTGCCGGGGATTGATTTTCTAATCAATTTGTTATTCGGTTTTTAGTACTGATTCTTAATTGTTATTTCCTGATTGTTTTGTGTTTAGGCTTTTATGTCTGAGGGAGAAGCGGATCAACGACTTAAGAGAATTAAGGAGTTTCTTCAATCCTCGAATTTAAGGCTAAATCGGTCAATTTCAACTCCACCTCCAGAATTTGACCTTGCACGACATACTTCCCTCCCATCTTCTTGCAGTTCAATCAATCTGAATCAGAAGCAATGGCGATGGAAAATGATCAGACTCTTAAGGAGTTAGCGGCTCCAATTATTGATCAACAACCGCTATACATAAGCACCAATTTTGAGATAGATTTTGAACTTAAATCTGGACTGATTCATCTCTTGCCTACATTTCATGGTTTTGCTGGAGAGGATCCGAACAAACACCTCAAAGAATTTCATGTGGTATGCTCAAGTATGAAGCCAACCGGTGTTTCTGAAGAGCAAATTAAATTGAGAGCCTTCCCATTCTCATTAGCAGATTCTGCAAAAGATTGGCTATACTATCTACCACCAGGTACCATTACCACTTGGAATGAGATGAGTAAACTCTTTTTGGAGAAATACTTTCCAGCCTCGAAAGTTACAATTATTAGAAAAGATATTAGTGGCATTCGACAACACAATGGAGAATCACTTCATGAATATTGGGAGAGATTTTAAAGGTTATGTGCTAGCTGTCCAAACCACCAAATTAGTGATGGACTCCTAATTCAATATTTCTATGAGGGCCTCTTACCAATGGAAAGGAGTATCATTGATGCTGCTAGTGGTGGAGCACTAGTTAATAAAACACCGAACGTTGCAAGACGTTTGATTATTGACATGGCAGCGAACTCCCAACAATTCAGCAGTCAATTTGAGCCACAACTACCAAAAAGAGTAAATGAGGTAAGTACTTCAAATATTGAACATCAACTTTGTGAACTTACCTCTCTTGTAAAAAAAATGGCTATAGGACATATACAGCAATCTTATGCATGTGGAGTATGTTCTGCCATGGACCATCCAACCGACATGTGTCCAACTTTGCAAGAAGGAGATACAGAACAAGCCAATGCCATGGGTGGATTTCCAGGACAACCAAGGCAAAGGTATTACCCTTTCTCCAATACTTACAATGCTGGATGGAGAGATCACCCTAATTTAAGATATGCGAATCGTAAACCAATTGTCCCAAATGCCATACCAAATCGACCACCAGGTTTCAATCAACCAAGGGTGCAGCAACCAATTCAAGCACAACCACCACCAACACCCCAACCGCACCGCAACCGCCCCAAATTCAGGTATGTCTCTCCAGGGCATTGTTAAAGCACTTGCCACTAACACAATGCAATTTCAGCAGGAAACTAGTGCAAGTATCCAAAACCTAGAAAATCAAATGGGACAATTGGCCACTAACATGAGCAAATTTGAGAGTCAAAGCTCAGGAAAATTATCTTCTCAGCCGGTGATCAATCCAAGATAGAATGCTAGTGCTGTAACTTTGAAAGTGGAAAGCATTAGAGATACACCAAAGAAATTACATTGAGAAGGGGATTATACCACTTACTACCATGAAACAAACATCCACTCTAAGGTAAATCCTAAAATTTCCATTCATTCATATGTTACCCCTCCCACCATTTCCCATTCAGATTTGCAAAATCAAGAAGGAGGACAAGAACAAAATCCTGGAAACTTTTCGCAAGATGAGTACACAAGATACGCACTTCTGGATGCTAGCAAGCAAGTGCCTCGTTATGCAAAATTTCTCAAAGAGTTATGCACCAACAGAGGAAGTTTGAAAGTAATGAGAAGGTAAGTTGGGAAAAATGTTTCAGCTGTATTGCAAAGACAATTCTCTCGCAATGCAAAGATCCCAAGTACGTTCACGCATTCCATGCGCCATTGGTAATACCCGTTTTGAAAGAGCTATGTTTAGATTTATGCGTCATCAATTAATGTCATGCCTTATTCTATTTATGCTTCCTTGAATCTTGGACCCCTTGCGGAAACTGGTATTATCATTCAACTTTCTGATCGTTCTAATGCATATCCCAAGGGAGTTGTGGAAGATGTGCTTGTGCAGGTGAATCATTTGGTTTTTCCAGCAGACTTCTATGTTCTGGAAATGGAGGATGAGACATCTCCCAATCCAACACCGATTCTTTTGGGGAGGCCATTCTTGAAAACTGCCCGAACGAAGATTGATGTTCATGACGGCACTCTCACCATGGAGTTTGATGGCGAGGTGATTCGTTTCAATATTTTTGAGGCAATGAGGTACCCTAGTGACTTGCATTCTGTTTTTGCAGTTGATGTTATTGATTCTTTGGCACAACAACTTTTTGAGTTAACTCGCCAGGATGCATTGGAAGTAGCCATTAGTGAGCACATAGGGGCAGAAAATTCCAGAGAATCGAGGAAGTTGATACAACTGTCTAAAGAAGTGGAGGAAGTTGTGGCAAGCTTGGATGAGACTATAACTATCACCACAAACAGGTATGATGTTTCGTACATTGACTTGCCTTTATCTAATGAGAAAATTCTTCCTTCTGTGATGAAAGCCCCTACCTTGGAGCTTAAGCCTCTTCCAGAACATTTGAAGTATGTATTCTTGGGTGAGAAGGATACTTTGCCAGTCATAATATCCAAGGGCCTTACACCATTACAAGAAGAGAAACTCATTCGAGTGCTTCGAGATCACAAAACAGCCATTGGGTGGACAATTGCTGACATCAAAGGTATTAGCCCAGCCATTTGCATGCATCGTATCTTATTAGAAGAAGGATCCAAGCCCACTCGAGAAGCACAGCGGAGGTTGAATCCTCCAATGATGGAAGTTGTCAAGAAAGACATCCTGAAATTGTTAGATGTGGGTGTGATTTATCCAATTTCGGATAGCAAGTGGGTAAGTCCAGTCCAAGTCGTTCCAAAGAAATCTGGTGTTACGGTGGTTAAGAATGACAATAATGAGCTAGTTCCCACTCGTATCCAAATCGGGTGGCGAGTTTGTATTGATTATCGAAAGCTCAATTCTGCAACTCGCAGGGATCACTTTCCTTTGCCATTCATTGATCAAATGCTGGAGAGATTAGCAGGTCATTCTCATTATTGTTTTTTTGATGGCTATTCAGGATATAATCAGATTGTCATTGCCCCTGAGGATCAAGAGAAAACTACATTCACATGCCCATTCGGTACATTTGCCTATCGACGCATGCCATTCGGTCTTGGCAATGCCCCTGCCACTTTCCAAAGGTGTATGGTAAGTATTTTCTCTCATTATGTTGAGAACATTATTGAGGTATTTATGGATGACTTTAGTGTTTTTGGTGATTCTTTTGATAAATGCCTTGACAACCTTACCCTTATACTTCAAAGATGTATAGAAACTAACCTTGTTCCGAATTGGGAGAAATGTCATTTTATGGTAGATCAGGGTATAGTTTTGGGACATGTTATTTCTGCTAAGGGTATAGAGGTTGATAAATCCAAGATAGATCTTATATGTTCCTTACCACCTCCTACAAGTGTGCGGGATATTCGTTCGTTTCTTGGTCATGCAGGTTTTTATCGTAGATTCATCAAGATTTCTCGAAGATAGCATTGCCCCTATGCAGATTATTACAGAATGACGTGGCCTTTGAATTTGATGAGAAATGCAAAGAGGCATTTGAGAAACTGAAGGAACTCTTGACTTCGGCTCCAGTAATCCAATCTCCGAATTGGAATCATCCATTCGAGATCATGTGTGATGCAAGTGACTACGCTGTGGGTGCCGTTTTGGGTCAACGAATTGGCGAAATTCCACATGCCATTTACTATGCATCTCGGACTTTAAATGATGCTCAACTTAATTATTCTACCACTGAGAAAGAGCTGCTAGCGGTTATTTTGCTTTAGAAAAATTTCGATCTTATTTGATTGGTACTAAAGTAACCGTTTATTCTGATCATGCAGCTTTGAGGTACTTGCTCACAAAGAAAGAAGCAAAACCAAGGCTTATCAGGTGGATACTCCTTTTACAGGAATTTGACTTGTAGATCAAAGATAAGAAGGGAAGTGAAAACTTAGTTGCAGACCATCTCAGTCGCATTGTCCATGACGAGGATGTACTGCCATTACAAGAAAGTTTTCCGGATGAACAATTACTGTCTCTACATGTAGCAGCCCCTTGGTATGCCGATATTGTTAATTACTTAGTTACAAAGAAGCTACCACATGACTTGACTCGAGCTCAAAGAGACAAGATCAAAAACATTGCCAAATATTACATATGGGATGATCCATACTTATGGAAGCATTGTTCTGATCAAGTGATAAGAAGGTGTGTTTCTGAATCTGAATTTAATTCAATTTTGACCTTTTGTCATTCTTATGCATGTGGCGGTCACTTCGGACCAAAAAGAACAGCCCTGAAAGTTCTTGATTGTGGATTCTACTGGCCATCATTGTTCAAAGATGCATATCTATTTTGCAAAGCTTGTGACCGTTGTCAAAGGACAGGTAATTTAAGTGCCAAAAATCAAATGCCACAAACCCCTATACTTATTGTCGAGATTTTTGATGTGTGGAGTATTGATTTCATGGGTCCTTTTCCTTCATCTTTTGGTAATGTTTACATTATACTTGCTGTGGATTATGTTTCTAAATGGGTGGAAGCAAGAGCTACGAGAACTAATGATTCTAAAGTTGTTGTAGATTTTGTGAAATCTAACATTTTTGCGAGATTTGGAACACCAAAAGCCATGATTAGTGACATAGGGACACACTTCTGCAACAAATCATTTGAAGCCTTGCTCAAGAAATACAACATCACTCACAAGGTGTCTACTGCTTATCATCCACAAACTAGTGGTCAAGTTGAAGTTTCAAATCGAGAAGTCAAGTCCATTCTCGAGAAGACAGTGAATCCGAACCGAAAAGATTGGAGCCGACGATTGAATGATGCACTTTGGGCCTACACGACTGCTTACAAGACACCTATTGGTATGTCTCTGTATAGGTTAGTCTATGGTAAGCCATGTCACCTTCCAGTATAGCTCGAACACAAAGCATGGTGGGCAGTAAAGCTTTGTAACATGGAGATGGATGCTGCTGGAGAACAAAGGAAGCTTCAACTGCAAGAATTGGAAGAACTTAGAAATGATGCCTATGAGAATTCCAGAATTTACAATGAGAGAACTAAGGCATTTCATGATAAACTGATCTCCAGGAAGAATTTTGAAGTGGGACAGAAAGTTCTTTTATTTCATTCTCGCCTCAAGTTATTTCCAGGTAAATTACGATCTCGATGGGTTGGACCTTTTGTTATTACTAATGTTTTTCCCCATGGTGCAGTGGAAATCAAGAGCTTAAAAAGGGATAAAGTATTCAAGGTGAATGGGCACAGGTTGAAGCCTTACTATGAGAATTCAGTGATGGAGGACATCGATGAGGTACCTCTCTACGAGCCAACTTATCTTGATGGGTGAGGATAGATAACGTCAGGCTGAGGACGTTAAACCAAGCGCTTATTGGGAGGCAACCCAATGTTTTTGAAATATAAATAAAAAGAGACAAAGAAAAGAAGGTAGTATTGATCAATTTTTGTGTTTCGAGGAGATTCATCTCATGGGCTATTATAATTGATCAGGTTTTATCTCTCTTTGCCATTTGTCTCATTTGCTTTGTTGTTTGTTTTTATACTTTCATTTGCTCTTGTGTTTTTATTTCTTTTATGTGTCTCTATTTTCTTTTCTTTTCTTTTCTTTTCTTGTGCTTAATTTGATTATTCCGTGCTTCGAGTTCAGTTGTGCAACAGCTTGAGGAAACATTCAAACGGGAGTTGAAGCCATTGTTCGAAGGTTTGAAACGTGCATATCTGGGAGAAGAACAAACTCAATCGCATGATCGGTAATATCTCTCCTTT
>SNVD02005818.1:0-23279 GCA_013180625.2 Boswellia sacra
CCTCTAATGTACCATAACCACCGGGAAAAGCTATAAATGCATCAGATTTAATGACCATATGTGCAATACGCTCATGCATGCTAGAGACCTGTAACTCTTCCCCGATTGTATTGCCTACGATATCTCGTACAGCTAATGGTTTAGGGTAATGCCGAGAACTTTACTCCCTCCTAGGGATGCAGCTGTCGACACACACCCCATTAACCCAAGACTACCCCCTCCATAAATCAACTGAATACCCCTCGCAGCTAATGTCCTACCAAGATCAAGAGCTGCTGTGGTAAACTCTCCATCTTTACCAAATTGCGATCCGCAAAATACGCATATATTGCGGAATCGCCGAATTGGTGTTTTCTCCATTTCTACAAGTGCTCTAATCTTGTGTAAGACACGTTAATATTATGCTTTTCAATTGCAAGACAGGTTATCGAATGACATATGAAAATATGCAGAATGTATATATACACCCATAAAACTCTCAAATTTTGACACATGGGGACATACTTTCGGTGGGGGTTGCTCGATGCAGATTTATCGCCCCAAGATTTGAAAAAATGAGATATGCTTTCGGCGAGGTTTGACAAAACCGACACACTTGTCTCCCACGTGAAGCATGGAAAATGGAGATACACTTTCGGCGGGGGTTGACAAAACCCCCACACTTGTCTCCCATGTGAAGCTTAAAAAATAGAGATACACTTTCGGTGGAGGTTGACAAAACCTCCACACTTGTCTCCCACGTGTACTTATGCCATAGGGTAGTCATATGGTTTGTCAAAAAGAAAACTTGAAATTAAAACAAACAAAATCAACAAACAACAACAACACAAAAACACCATTGATAATCAGATCAAACGAAACAAGAAAAAAAATTCGACAACAACAACACACATTCAAATATACAAGTAGTTGTGATTGTGGCTCACATCTTCCTCTGGTTTAACGTCCAGTAACGGCTGAAACGCCTTCTATGAGTCGGGGATTTGCTTCCCATCCAGTTTTCTTATAAACTGGCAAACAGGGTCATTTTTAGTCAGATTCCCTAGACTATAACACTGCAATTCATCAAGAAATTGTGTCCATAGATTAAGCAATTCACGCTGAACAAGTCCACAAGAATGTGACTCGAGAGTTAACAAAACATTATCCAGCAACTCATTACTCAAACCATTCTTAATAAATGAAAGTTTATCTTCTCTTTTCCTGGACACAAAACCTAATGAACGACAAGTCTGGTTACAATTCCATCTAGCACATTTATAACATACTTGTAACCTTTTTCGCTCTTCGCCTCTTGGCGTAGTAGCTCTTTCCTAGACCAGGCATGTATTTTGCGAGATTAATGTCCGGCTCACCGGACAATCTCACCTTGGCTTCGGTAAGCCATCGGATATCAGCAGGCACATTTAGGAGCATCAATGCCCAAAGTCTAGTCATCCGTACTTTATAAATTTTAAACACAGCATTTTGAGGAAGTGAAGGGAAATATCTACGAAGGTTCGATAGAAAGATATCAGCATCCATTGAAGAGAAGAAAAGGAGAGATATTACCGATAATGCGATTGAGTTTATTCTTCTCCCAGATATGCACGTTTTAAACCTTCGAACAATGGCTTCAACTCCCGTTTGAATGTTTCCTCAAGTTGCTGCACAAATGAATTCGAAGAACGGAATAATCAAATTAAACAAAAGGAAGGAAAAGAAAAGAGCAGAAACGAAACTAAATACATATAAAAGAGATAACCAACACGATAGGCAAATCAAAATCAAAAACACGTAAAAAATAATAAAAACAAATGAGACAGATGGCAAAGAGAGATAAAACCTATCAGTTTGAGTTGGCGCTACGGGAAGGAATCTCCTTTGAGACACAAACTCGTGATCTATTTTACCGTCATTTTATTTTTTCTTTTCTTCTTTTTTTTTTTTATTTTCAAAAACATTGGGTTTTTCCTCACCTAAGCGCTTGTTTAACGTCCCTCAGCCCGACGTTGGTTCCTCATGGAGGATCCAATTATCTGTTGTGGCTTCTCTAATGGGCTTGGATCCCTCTTCTTAACCAGATCGGTCAAGTGCATATGGATGGGCCTTGGATTTCAACAATTGTCCACTCAATAGCTATTTTGTGATCTGTAAGTATTCGGACGAGTTTATCTTCTTGTATTCGTGCAAGGGCCCATTTCCAATTGTAACTCGCAAGTATCATTCTCACCCAAGATCATATAATTCAAGATGTCTGGAAGTGACCTTAAGCTCCACTTATTGGCTTTCATCACAGAAGGAAGAAGTTGTCTCATTATGATAAGGCAATTCATGTACTAACCATCATACCTACTTTGTGGTGATAGCTATAGTCTCATCCAGGCTTGTCACAGCTTCCTCCACTTCTTTAGACACTTGTATCAGCTTTCTTGGTTCTTTGAAACTTTCTATCCTTATGTGTTCACTAATAGCAACATCCACTCCATTCTTGCGCGTTAACTCAAAACATTGTTGTGGCAAATAATCAATAACGTCAACTGCAAAAACAAAATGTAAGTCATTAGAGTACCTCATTTCCTCAAAAATATTAAAACATATCACCTTGCCATCAAACTCTATGGTCAAAGTGCCATAATGACCATCAATCTTGATTCTAGCAGTTTTCGAGAATGGCCTCCCTAAAAGAATCGGTGTTGGATTAGGAGATGTCTCATCCTCTATTTTAAGGACATAGAAGTCTGTTGGAAAAAACCAATTGATTCACCTGCACAAGCACATCTTCCACAACTCTTTTGCGATATGCATTAAAATGATCAGCAAACTGAATGGTAATACCAGTTTTGGCAAAAGGTCCAAGATTTAAAGAAGCTAATAGATATGGGCATGACATTATAGATGGCTGTCCTAATCTAATATAGCTCTTTCAACTTTGGTATTACCATGGTGCATGGAAATGATGACGTACCTGATCTTTTGCATTTTGGAGATTTTTCTTTGCAATAAGCGCTGAAACTTTTTCCCCCACCCTACTTTCTTTGCTCATTTCCCTTCAACTAACTTTCTCTTGTTGGTGCATAACTCCTTGGAAATTTTGTCAACAGGTACTTGCTCAAAAGCATCCAGAAGTGGTATATTTACCTCGATTTTGTGAGAAGTTTCCAGGATTTCTTGTTCTTGTTTCTCCTTCGATTGTGCAAATCTACTAGGAAAAAGTGGAGGAGAAACATATGAAGGAATGGGAGTTATAGGATTTACCTGAGAAGTTGATAAGTATCTATTTATGTATCATTTTCATATCAATTCGTCCATGTTTCTTTGCTATATTCCTTGGTATTTTTATGTTTTTGTGTGGTTTTGATGTTTGTAGGAGTTTTGGAGCAACTTGCACAAAAATGGAGTAAAACCCTTCATTTTCACCTCTGCTAGTCAACCATCTTCTCGGATTTAATTGTATTGATATACAATGAACCCGATGACATATCATATACCGTTGAAAAGCTCTCGAAGTCTACTTTTTTGAGAAATTTACGGTTTATTAATCCATTCAGTGTACCGAAAGTTGTAATCAAAACAGTGTGAGAAGTGTAGAAATGTAATTCCACACATCACTGTAGCATGTATAATTCGGGACACTGTAGCACGTTACTGTAGCAGAGTATTTAAACACATTTTAGGGTTTTATTTTGAGAACTGGAAGAGGGGAGAACGTGGTGGAGGCTTCAGCTCTGGAATTCTTTCATCTCCTGGAGTTCTTGAAGGAGAAAGGAAGCTTGGAAAGAGGAAGAACTACAATCCAAAGAGAATTACATCACATTTGCTAAGTTTTTCCCTTCCCTTTCATTTTCTGGAATGTCTCCATGTTGTATTGTATTTACCACGTTCTTAAACATGTGTAACTGAATCTGAATTGGTTGAGGGTGATTTCAAAGCCCTGATATGGTTTTTGTAAGTTGATTGTGTAAGGAATTGTTATCCAATTCTCTAATTGAAGTTGCTTGTATTCTCCCATATTTAATGCTTATGATTGCTTGCTGATTGTATTTGAGTGGCCAACTGAATATAATCTGGTTGGGATTTATTGCTAGACTAGAAATCTTGATCCGTAATTGTCTTGAATTTCTAATCCTTAGTAGCAAAAGTGTGATCAGAGATTGCAATTGGAGAATACAACCTAAGTTAAATAATCCGAGCTTGTGTGTTTATTGCTTAGATCAACCTATCTTTCTTATCATAATGCATCCATTGAATTAAACTCAGAGAGCTTGTTCTAGTTGTTTAATGGATAGAGATTAAATAAAGAGCTTGTTTTATTTAACAACAAAGTAAGGAAAGATTAGGGTAACAGAGCTTGTTGTTATCTACGGTTGATAACTTTAATACTGTAATTGGATGACAATTCTACGATTAATTCGCAATCCATATCTTGTGGTAGAGAAGGATCCTTTAACCAGCTTTCCCCTTCTCATTGTTTTTCATTCAAATTTACTTTCTGTTTTGTTATTCATTTACTTGATTCTTATTTCATTTAGTAAATCATTCAACAAAAATCCCTCCTGTTTAGTTTATTGTTGCTGGAAATACAAATTCAATTAGAATCAATCCTCGTGGGAACGATATCTTACTTATCACTTTATTACTTGTGCGACTAGTATACTTGCTAGTTTCGAACGCATCAAGTTTTTGGCGCCGTTGCCGGGAATTGATTTTCTAATCGATTTGTTATTTTGTTTTCATTGTTGATTCATAATTTTGTTTGTTTTTCTTTTCTGATTGTTTGTGTTTAGACAACATGGCAGTAAACTTCTATCAATTCAGTACGGATTTGAGCCACAAGTACCATGGAGAGTAAATGAGGTAAGCACTCCGAACATTGAACAACAACTTTCTGAGCTAACCTCTCTTGTGGAAAACATGGCTGTAGGAGAGATGCAAAAATCTTATGAATGTGGGATATATTCTACGATGGAGCATCCAATCGACATGTATCCAACTTTACCAGAAGAATATATGGAACAAGCCAATGCCATGGTTGGATTTCCAGGACAAACGATGCAATGGTATGATCCTTTCTCTAGCACTTACAATGCTGGATGGGAAGATCAACATAATTTCAGTTACTGGAATCATCAACCAAGCACTCCAAATGTGATACCAAATCGGCCACAAGGTTTCAATCAACCTAGAGTGCAGCAACCTTTTCAAATGCAACCGACCACCAATGCCACATCCGCACCGCAACAGCTTCGGCAAAAACTCAGTATGTCTCTCTAGGATATTGTTAAAGCACTTGCACTAACACAATGCAATTTCAGCAGGAAACTAGGGCAAGTATCCAAAACCTGGAAAATCAAATGGGACAATTGGCCACTAACATGAGCAAATTTGAGAGTCAAAGCTCAGGAAAATTACCATCTCAGCCAGTGATCAATCAAAGAGAGAATGCTAGTGCTGTAACTTTGAGAAGTGGAAAGCAATTAGAGATTCCACCAAAGAAATCACAAATTGATGAAGGGGATGATACCACTTCTACCATGAACAAAACATCCACTTCTAAGGTAAATCCTAAAGTTTCCATTCATTCATATGTTACCCCTCCATTTCCCAGCAGATTTGCAAAATCAAGGAAGGAGGAACAAGAATAAGAAATCCTGGAAACTTTTCGCAAGATCGAGGTAAATATACCACTTCTGGATGCTATCGAGCAAGTACCTCATTATACAAAATGTCTCAAGGAGTTATGCACCAGCAAAAGAAAGTTAAAAAGAAATGAGAAAGTAAGTGTGGGGGAAGATGTTTCAACTGTATTGCAAAGGAAAATTCCTCCAAATTACAAAGATCCAGGTACGTTCATCATGCCATGCACCATTGGTAAAACCAAGTTTGAAAGAGTTATGTTAGATTTGGAAGCATCTATTAACATCATGCCATATTCTATTTATGCTTCTTTAAATCTTGGACCTTTTGCGAAAATTGGTATTACCATTCAAATTGCTGATTGTTTTAATGCATATACCAAAAGAGTTGTAGAAGATGTGCTTATGCAGGTGAATCAATTGGTTTTTCCAGCAGACTTTTATGTTCTGGAAATGGAGGATGAGACGTCTCCCAATCCAACACCAATTCTTTTAGGGAGGCCATTCTTGAAAACTGCTCGAACCAATATTGATGTTCATTAATGGCCTCTCACCACCATGAATTTGATGGCGATGTGATTCGCTTTCAATATTTTGGAGGCAATGAATACCACTAGCTTATTTCTGTCTTTGCAGTTGATTCATTGATTCTTTGGCACACACAATGTTTGAGTTAGCTCACAAGACAGAATGGAAGTTAGCCATTGTGACCATAAGACAGAAGTTTCAAAGAACCAGGAAATTTGATACATTGTTGATAAGTGTCTATTTATATATCATTTTCATATCAATTCGTCCATGTTTCTTTGCTATATTCCTTGGTATTTTTATGTTTTTGTGTGGTTTTTGATGTCTGTAGGAGTTTGGAGGAACTTACACAAAATTGGAGTAAAACCCTTCATTTTCACCTCTGCTAGTCAACCAATTTCTGGGAGTTGATTGTATCGATATACAATTAACCGGATAACATGCTATATACCATTGAAAAGCTCTCGAAGTCTATTTTCTGGAGAAATTTACGGTTCACGAATTTATGTAGTGTACCGAAAGTTGTGATAAAAATGGTATGAGAAGTGTATATTTGTAATTCCATATATCACTGTAGAATGTTATTAAATACGGGGCACTGTAGCAAGTTACTGTAGCAGAGTATTTAAACACATTTTAGGGTTTTATTTTCATAACTTGAAGAGGGGAGAACGTGGTGGAGGCTGCAGCTCTGGAATTCTTTCATCTCCTGGAGTTCTTGAAGGAGAAAGGAAGCTTGGAAAGAGGAATAACTACAATCCAAAGAGAATTACATCAAATTTGCTAAGTTTTTCCCTTCCCTTTCATTTTCTGGAATGTCTCCATGTTGTCTTGTATTTACCACGGTCTTAAACATGTGTAACTGAATCTGAATTGGTTGAGGGTGATTTCAAAGCCCTTGATATGGTTTTTGTGAGTTAATTGTGCAAGAGTTGTTATCCAATTCTCTAATTGAAGTTGCTTGTATTTTCCCATATCTAATGCTTATGATTACTTGCTGATTGTATTTGGAATGGCCTATTGAATATAATCTGGTTGTTGTCTATTGCTAGAATAGAAATCTTGATCCGTAATTGTCTTGAATTTCTAATCCTTAGTAGCAAAATTGTGATCAGAGATTGCAATTGGAGAATACAACCTAAGTTAAAAAATCCGAGCTTGTGTGTTTATTGCTTAGATCAACCTGTCTTTCTTTTCATAATGCATCCATTGAATTAAATTTAGAGAGCTTGTTATAGGTTGTTTAATGGATAGAGATTAAATAAAGAGCCTGTTTTATTTAACAACAAAGTAAGGAAAGATTGGGGTAACAGAGCTTGTTGTTATCTACTGTTGATAATTTCAATGGTGTAATTGAATGACAATTCTATGGTTAATTCACAAATCCATATCTTGTGGCAGAGAATGATCCCTTAACCAGGTTACTCTCATTGATTTTTCACTCCATTTTACTTTGTGTTGTATTATTGTGCATTTACATTAATATTTCATTTAGTTAATTCATCAACAAAACCCCCCCTGTTTAGTTTATTGTTGCTGGAAAATAACAAATTCAATTAGAATCAATCCTCGTGGGAACGATATCTTACTCATCACTTTATTACTTGTGCGACTAGTATACTTGCTAGTTTCGAACGCATCAAGTTTTTTGCGCCGTTGCCGGGGATTGATTTTCTAATCGATTTGTTATTTTGTTTTCATTGTTGATTCATATTTTCTTTGTTTTTCTTTTCTGAATGTTTGTGTTTAGACAACATGGCAGTAAACTTCTATCAATTCAGTAGCGGATTTGAGCCACAAGTACCATGGAGAGTAAATGTGGTAAGCACTCCGAACATTGAACAACAACTTTCTGAGCTAACCTCTCTTGTGGAAAACATGGCTGTAGGACATATGCAGAAACCTTATGCATGTGGGGTATATTTTACCATGGAGCATCCAATGGACATGTATCCAACTTTACAAGAAGAAGATATGGAACAAGCCAATGCCATGGGTGGATTTTCAGGACAAACAAGGCAATGTTATGATCCCTTCTCTAACACTTACAATGTCGGATGGGGAGATCACCCTAATTTTAATTACTGGAATCATCAACCAATCATCCCAAATGCCATACCAAATCGGCCACAAGGTTTTAATCAACCTAGAGTGCAGCAACCATTTCAAATGCAACCACCACCAATGCCACAACCACCACCACAACTAGCTCCAGAAAACTCAGGTATGTCACTCCAGGATATTGTTAATGAAATTGCCACTAACACAATGCAATTCCAGCAGGAAACTGGGGCAAGTATCCAAAACCTGGTAAATCAAATGGAACAAATGGCTACTAGCATGAGCAAATTCGAGGGCCAAGGCTCAGAAGAATTATCTTGTCAAACGATGATCAATCCAAGAGAGAATTCTTGTGTGATAACTTTGCAAATTGAAGAGCAATTAGATGTCCTGCCAAAGAAATCACAAACTGATGAAGGAGATGACACCACTTCCACCATGAACAAAACACTGACTTCTCAGGTAAATCCTATAACTCCTATTCCTTCATATGTTTCTCCTCCACTTTTTTCTAGTAGATTTGCAAAATCGAAGGAGGAACAAGAACAAGAAATCCTAGAAACTTTTCGTAAGATCGAGGTAAACATACCACTTCTGGATGCTATCAAGCAAGTGCCTCGTTATGCAAAATTTCTGAAAGAGTTATGCACCAACAAGAGGAAGTTGAAAGGAAATGAGAAGGTAAGTGTGGGCGAAAATGTTTCAGCTGTATTGCAAAAAAAAATTCCTCCGAAATGCAAAGATCCAGGTACGTTCACCATTCCATGCACTATTGGTAATACCAAGTTTGAAAGAGCTATGTTAGATTTAGGAAGATCATTAACATCATGACCCTATCTATTTATGCCTTTCTTTAATCTTGGGCCTTTTGCGGAAATTGGTATTACCATTCAAAGTGCACTGATTTTTTTTTTTTTTTTATTTTGTTTTAATGCATATCCCAAAAGAGTTGGGAAGATGTGCTTGTGCAGGTGAATCAATTGGTTTTCCCAGCAGACTTCTATGTCCTTAAAATAGAGGATGAGACATCTCCTAATCCAACTCCGATTCTTTTAGGGAGACCATTCTCGAAAACTGTTAGAACCAAGAGTGATGTTCATGATGGCACTCTCATCCTAGAGTTTGATGGCAAGGTGATATGTTTCAATATTTTTGAGGCAATGAGGTACTCTAGTGACTTACATTCTTTTTTTGCAGTTGACGTTGTTGATTCTTTGCCACAACAATATTTTGAGTTAACTCGCAAGAATGGATTGGATGTAGCTATTAGTGAGCATATAGGGACAGAAAATTCCAATGAGTCAGGAATTTTGATACAAGTGTCCAATGAAATGGAGGAAGCTGTGGCAAGCTTAGATGAGACCATAGCAATAACCACAAATAGGTATGATGTTTCGTATATTCAATTTACTTTATCTAATGAGAAACTTCTTCCTTCTGTGACGAAAGCCAATACCTTGGAGCTTAAGTCACTGCCAGCTCATTTGAATCATGGATTCTTGACACAAAAGAGCTATTGGGTGACGATTGCTAACACCAAGGACCAGCCATATGCATGTACCAATTCTTGTTAGAAGAAGGATCCAAGCCCACTAGAGAAGCACAGCGGAGATTGAATCCTCCCATGATGGAACCAACGTCGGGTTGAGGACGTTAAACCAAGCGCTTATTGGGAGGCAACCCAATGTTTTTACAAAATAAATTAAAACAAGAAAAGAAAAATAAAATAAGATAATAATGATCGATTTTTGTGTCTCGAGGAGATTCCTTTTGTAGGCCATCAAATTGATCAGGTTTTATCTTTCTTTGACATCTGTCTTATTTGTTTTTACTTGTTTTTTTTACTTTTGTTTGTTATTGTGTTGTTATCTCTTTTATTTGTCTTTAGTTTCGTTTCTGCTTTTTTCTTTTCCTTTCTATTGTTTAATTTGATTATTTCGTACTTCGAATTTATTTGTGCAACAGCTTGAGGAAATATCCAAAGGGGAGCTGAAACCATTGCCCGAAGGTTTGAAACGTGCATATCTTGGAGAAGAACAGACTCAATTGCATTATCGGTAATATCTCTCCTTTTCTTCTCTTCAATGGATGCCGATATCTTTCTGTCGAACCTTCGTAAATATTTCCCTTCACTTCCTCAAAATGCTGTGTTTAAAATTTAAAAGTACGATGACTAGACTTTGGGTTGCGTTGATGCTCCTAAATGTGCCTGCTGATATACCATGGCTTATCGAAGCCAAGGTACATTTTCCGGTGAACCGACATTAATCTCGTCAAAATACTGCTTGGTCTAGGAAAGAGCTCTATGCCAAGAGCGAAGAGTAAAAAGGTTCAAGTATGTTATAATGTGCGTAGAGGAATTGCAACCAGACCTTGTCGTTCATTTAGGTTTTGGCATCCAGGAATAGAGATGATAAACTTTCATTTATTAAGAATGGTTTGGTAATAAGTCACTGATATGTTTTGTTCACTCCTCGAGTCATAAACATTCTTTTGGACTTGTTTCAGACGTGAATTGCTTAATCTATGGACACAATTTCGTGATGAATTGCAGTGTTATAGTCTAGGGAATCTGACTAAAAATGACCCTTTTTGCCAGTTTATAAGAAAACTGGATGGGAAGCAAATCCCCGACTCATAGAAGGCGTTTCAGCCGTTACTGGACGTAAAACCAGAGGAAGATGTGAGCCACAATCACAACTACTTGTATATTTGAATGTGTGTAGTTGTTGTCGAATTTTATTTCTTTCTTGCTTCGTTTGATCTGATTATCAATGTTGTTTTTGTGTTGTTGTTGTTTGTTGATTTTGTTTGTTTTAATTTCAAGATTTCTTTTTGACAAACCATATGACTACCCCATGTATAAGCACACGTGAAGACCAGTGGAGGTTTTTGTCCACCTCCGCCGAAAGTATATATTTACTTTTTTCATGCTTCACGTGGGAGACAAGTTGGCGGTTTTGTCAAACCCCATCGAAGTATATTCTAATTGTCATGCTTCACGTGGGAGACAATGTGGCGTTTTTTTCAAACCCACACGAAAGTTTATTCCATTTTTCATGCACACGTGGCGACAAGTGTGGAGGTTTTATCAAACCCCACTGAAGCATATCTATTTTTGTTCAAATCTCTCGGGGCGATAAATCTTGCAATCGAGCAACCCCCACCGAAATTATTCCCATGTATCAAATTGAGAGTTTTATGTGGTGTATATATCCTTCTCCATATTTTCAAATGTCATTATTATAACCTGTCTTACACTTGAAAAGCATATTACCTAACGTGCATCATTGTCTTACACAAGGTTAGAGCACTTGTAGAAATGGAGAAACACCAATTCGGCGATTCCAAAATATATGCGTATTTTGTGGATCGCAATTTGGTAAAGATGGAGAGTTTACAACAGCAGCTCTTGATCTTGGTAGGACATTTGCTGCGAGGGGTATTAATTTGATTTATGGAGGGGGTAGTCTTGGGTTAATGGGGTGTGTGTCGACAGCTGCATCCCTAGGAGGGAGTAAAGTTCTTCGGCATTATCCCTAAACCATTAGCTGTGCAGATCCTCGTAGGCCACAATCGGGGAAGAGTTACAAGTCTCTATCATGCAGGAGCCGTATTGCACAATGGTTGTTAAGTCCGATGCATTTATGAGCTTTTGCCTGGTGGTTATGGTACATTAGAGGAGTATATTTCAAATCACCTCTTGGCACAACAGCTAAACATCCACGGAAACCCCATTGGTTTTGTTTAAATGTTAATATTTTTTTAATGGTTTGTTGTCTTCTTGATCAAGCTGTAGAAAAAAATTTCATCTCACCGTCAGCAAGGCAAAGGCTGGGTACAGCTTCAACTGCAGGAGAGTTAATTGACAAACTACAAGAATTCGTCTATTCACCTGATCCAACAATGGCTCGTATAAATTGGTTTGGAGAAGGCAACAAAAGGCGTCAACTGGATTTAACCCTCCATCTGTAATCTCTATTTGCTGGTTTGCTTCGTTTTTGTTTTCTTTCTTTTTAGTGTGTTTATTTGAGATTTTTCATGTCATTTCTTTTGAGTTTTTTTTCAGGTTATTTTTTTTCACCCCAAGTAATATTTTCTAATCTACGGTTTTGAGTGTGAGATTAAAAAGTTCAGTTCTCTTGAAACGCATTATGGATCTCTTTAATCTATAAATGGCTGAATAAGGAGGCTAACTTCTAAACTTTTTAGACCCATTCTAACTGATTTGTTTTTGTTTGCTGGCTTGTTGGACTTTGTTATTTTATGAGTAAGTTTAGTTTTATGTAATTTAGAAGTTGTTATGTGTTTTTTTTGTCTTTATCAGTTTCGATTAAAAAAAAAATTGTGGAAAAAAGTTGAGAATGGCAGAATATGGGGTTTTCTTTAACCCTTGAAACGCCTGTCTCTCGACATAAATCCTGTAGTTTGTTTATTTCATGTTGTTTGAAGTGTCTTGTTTTCTTGTGTTTTTTCTTTCATAATAAAGATATATGCTGGAAACCTAAGTCTGCGGGCTACTGGGTCCTAAGGATTGTTGAATATACAATCTTGACTCAGGTGTAACAATGCCACGTACCTCTTCTCTTGCTTTTATGGGCCAATGATAAGGCAATGATTGAATTTAAGAATAACTCTTGAAAAATGCTAAATGATGCTGTCTGTGGTGGCTTGAAATGTTTATTGGTTTTCGCTTTGCTTTTGATTCCTTGCGCGAACATTGACACTGAGCTATTATCACTGAGTTATTTGGTTCACTTAGAGAAAGTTTATGTAATTCTAAGTGTTTCTCTTCCAGAATTTCAATGAATTCTAGAACTTGTTTGATGGTCACTCGAGGCGAAATCCTAGACTGTGCTACATTAGGGAAATGATTTAGGCCATCTTTGGATCGTTTGAGCCTTAAGAGCCAACCTTGACTAAAATTGATCCCTAGTTACCCCTTTCAGCCTCTGTAAACCTTTTTCTTTGTTAACTCACTAAAAGATTTCCTAACCTTAATTGAATTTGTTCCAAACAATTTATCCCTTACCTATGAGCATGTAAATCATTCGCAATTACATTTTGAGCTATGTTCTGGTTTTGGGAAGTTAGAGGAGGTTGGATTGTGCCATTAGCAATGCAAGTGAGTTTTATTATGTTTGTAAAAAAAAAAAAGAGAAAAAAATCTGTACTTATCTTCCACGTACTTAAACATTGAGGACAATGTATTGTTTAAGTGTGGGGGAGTGGAATTACAGTTAAAAAAAGAAAAAGAAAAGAAAAAGAGTTCTATACCCTTGGGTGTTCTTAAAAAGAATGAAACAACAAAGTGTGGGGGTGTAGTTTCTTTTGTTTTCTACAAAAAAAGAAGAAGAAGAGAAGAGAAAAAAAAAAAAATGGAAGATTGAGTGTTCTAAATAAGTTTGGGGGAGTAACCTGGTGAATTAAAATAAGTTGTGTTATAAGGGTTGAGCTCCACATAATCTTGAATGATTTATGTGTTTGTGGGTGATTTGAGCCAAATTATTATCCTTTATCATACCTTCACCCAAGCCAAACGTTACCAGCTTAATAAAGTCCTACTTGATCCTTGATGTTGTGCATGTCTACATTAGTGGAGAGTGACTTGAAAAGCAGGCCTATGGAGTTCATTTATACATACATCTTCACTATTAAATATGATTCATTTTTAAGCATAAACTCATCCGGGTTACAAGTGATTAGGTGAGAATGGCTCTACACACACACACTTGAGGAATTGAAGTGAAGCGAAACTAATCTTTGAGATAAAATTCTTGATCAAGTGCATTATTTTGAAGTTTTCCTTGGGTTATAATTAAGTACAATCTTTGAGGCCTATTTGCAAGTTGAAGCATTTGTGTGTGTTTTAATTTTTCTTTGATTCTGTTTCGGTTTAGTTTTGTTTCGTATCATTTTAGTTGCTCGAGGACTAGCAAAGTCTAAGTGTGGGGGAATTTGATAGGTGTCTATTTATGTATTACTTTTATATCAATTCGTCCATGTTTCTTTGCTATATTCCTTGGTATTTTTATGTTTTCGTGTGGTTTTGATGTTTGTAGGAGTTTTGGAGCAACTTGCACAAAAATGGAGTAAAACCCTTCATTTTCACCTCTGCTAGTCAGTGATCTTCTCGGATTTAATTGTATTGATATACAATGAACCCGACGACATGTTATATACTGTTGGAAAGCTCTCGAAGTCTATTTTCTGGAGAAATTTACGGTTTATAAATCCATTCAGTGTACCAAAAGTTGTAATCAAAACAGTGTGAGATGTATAGAAATATAATTCCACAAGCCACTGTAGCATGTATAATACGGGGCACTGTAGCAAGTCACTGTAGCAGAGTATTTAAACACATTTTAGGGTTTATTTTCATAACTTGAAGAGGGGAGAACGTGGTGGAGGCTGCAGCTCTGGAATTCTTTCATCTCTTGGAGTTCTTGAAGGAGAAAGGAAGCTTGGAAAGAGGAAGAACTACAATCCAAAGAGAATTACATCAAATTTGCTAAGTTTTTCCCTTCCCTTTCATTTTCTGGAATGTCTCCATGTTGTATTGTATTTACCACGTTCTTAAACATGTGTAACTGAATCTGAATTGGTTGAGGGTGATTTCAAAGCCCCTGATATGGTTTTGTAAGTTGATTGTGTAAGGAATTGTTATCCAATTCTCTAATTGAAGTTGCTTGTATTCTCCCATATTTAATGCTTATGATTGCTTGCTGATTGTATTTGAGTGGCCAACTGAATATAATCTGGTTGTGATTTATTGCTAGACTAGAAATCTTGATCCGTAATTGTCTTGAATTTCTAATCATTAGTAGCAAAATTGTGATCAGAGATTACAATTGGAGAATATAACCTAAGTTAAATAATCCGAGCTTGTGTGTTTATTGCTTAGATCAACCTATCTTTCTTATCATAATGCATCCATTGAATTAAACTCAGAGAGCTTGTTCTAGGTTGTTTAATGGATAGAGATTAAATAAAGAGCTTGTTTTATTTAACAACAAAGTAAGGAAAGATTGGGGTAATAGAGCTTGTTATTATCTACGGTTGATAACTTCAATGCTGTAATTAGATGACAATTCTACAATTAATTCGCAAACCATATCTTGTGGTAGAGAAGGATCCCTTAACCAGCTTTCTCCCATTGATTTTTCATTCAAATTTACTTTCTGTTTTGTTATTCTTTACTTGCATTCTTATTTCATTTAGTAAAGCATTCAACAAAAATCCCCCCTGTTTAGTTTATTGTTGCTGGAAATAACAAATTCAATTAGAATCAATCCTCGTGGGAACGATATCTTACTTATCACTTTATTACTTGTGCGACTAGTATACTTGCTCGTTTCAAACGCATCACGGTCCACCGAATTGAATGATAATTCTGTCAGCATTTCGTTTGAAATTTGAATTTCTTCAAAACATAAAAGATCTTCATATTTGAATAATATTTCCAAAACATTAAGAATCAAAGAATTTGGATATCTCTATCTTACGATATGGCTAAAACACCATTCGGTGCTCATGTGAGTTGATTTTTCTTCCTTGTGTCAGTCTACCAAATTACATGTCAATTATGTCAGCCTTCCATTTGAAATTTGAATTTCTTCAAAACATACAAAATGTGCCTCATTATGTCCTCTTTCCAATTCCATAAGAATCAAGTCATTTTGATTTTTCTAGCTTAAGATATGTCCAAAATAGTATTCGATGCTCATATCAGCTGCTTCTATTTGTCTTTCAAATTGCATGATGATTTGGACAGCCTTACACTTAAAATTTAAATTTATTTAAAACATATGAAATGTTATAAATTGAGTAAGTTTTCCAAAGGCTCAAGAATCACATCATTTGGACAACTGTAGAGAAATATATGACTAATTGATTGAACATTACTCATGTGTCACCTTCCTTGAATCAAACCTTATTCTTAAACTTTGGTGCCTTTAACATGTAGTCTTCTCCTTAGCTTCAACACTTCATTTTAATAAGCCTCTTCTTGATTTTACAATTATTTCAATGATATTACTCTTGCACATAAATAAACATGTTAGTAAATCACAATGAATCAATGTGTATTGTTATCATCAAAATTATCATGTAGCCTTAGGGCTAACAATCTCCCCCTTTTTGATGATGACAAACCATTGATTGCTTTCAAATAATATCTAAAATAAAGAATGAAAATAAAATTAAGAATAAACAAAAAAATGGCACTTGTTATGAATATAAGCAATCCAACTATTTCTCCCCCTTTTGTTATGAATAAACAAAAAAGTGGCACTTGTTATGAATATAAGCAATCCAACTATTTCTCCCCCTTTTGTTATCATTAAAAAAATGTAATCAAATTAACTACTCCCCCTAAATATATTCTCCCCCTTAATATACGCTATCATTCAAAGATAATCATATAAAAGCAAAATTAAGATATATCCAACATGCCTAATTCTCTTTTAATTATGCAAAATCTATTTTGACTAAGGGGTTTAGTAATATTTGGGTCTAGGGACTAATTCTCAAACTTGATTTCTCTCAAATTGGTTTAATTGTTCTTGCATAGCCAAAATCCAACTTTCGTCATTTTTGGCTTTTTTTTAAAAGTTTGGTTTAAATTGAGAGACAAATGCAAAATGATTACAAAAGTTCCTAAAAGAATATCTAGTTTTCATACCTTGTGATGGTTCACCAATAATGAGATCTTTAGGGTGAGCTTTTACGTACCTCCATTCCTTTGGTAATTTTTGGGAAGAATCATTTACTTCCTCAAGCTTTTCTTGTTGAAGATGTAATTCATTTTGGCTCTTTTCATCAAACCTTGATTCCTTGATTTGCCTTTTTACCTCAACAATATCATAATCTAAATTCTTTGAAGAAATCACATTAGTTTCATCAAACATGCATAAATTCTTCAATAGCAAGAGTTTTTTTTTTTTAAACTTTATATGCTTTACTATAGTTGAAGAAGCTAACAAAAATTCCACCATCGGCTTTCGCATCAAATTTTTCAAGGTTATCCTTGGTGTTTAAAATAAAACATTTACATCCAAAAACTTTAAAAAATCCAATGTTGGATTTTCTTCCTTTCCAAAAGTCATAATGAGTTTTCTTTATTAAAGCTCTAATATGGACTCTATTGATTATAAAGCATGCGGTATTAACGGCTTCGGCCCAAAAATATTTTGGCAAATTATTTTCAAGTAACATGGTCCTAGCTATTTCTTGGATAGTTCTATTTTTCCTCTCAACAACACCATTTTGTTGTGAAGTTCTAGGTGCGAAAAAATTATGTTCAAAACCATTTTTATCACAAAGATTTTCAAATGCAACATTGTCTACTTCACCACCATGATCACTCCTAATGGACACAATAGAATACCCTTTTCGATTTTGGACTCTTTTTGCAAATTTTGAAAAAACTTGTGTGGCCTCATTTTTAGTTTTCAAGAATAACACCCAAGTG
The DNA here is from genome assembly GCA_013180625.2 of Boswellia sacra. Taxonomy (NCBI): domain Eukaryota; kingdom Viridiplantae; phylum Streptophyta; class Magnoliopsida; order Sapindales; family Burseraceae; genus Boswellia; species Boswellia sacra. The sequence continues at coordinate 17,677 of SNVD02005818.1, forward strand.
AATCTTGAATAATCATCTACAATAACGAAAACATAATACTTTCCACCAAGACTTTGAGTTCTTGATGGTCCAAATAAATCCAAATGAAGTAATTGTAGAGGTTTACTTGTTGAAATAAATTTCTTTTGTTTAAAAAAAGTTCTCACTTGTTTTCCAAATTGACAAGCATCACAAATCTTATTCTTTTCAAATTTTATTTTTGAAAGACTATCAACTAAATCATTTTTAGAAATTTTTGAAATTGTGTCCATGCTAGCATGACCTAACCTTCTATGCCATAACCAAGCATCATGATTAACAATGAAACAATTTTCTACATGATCATTAACATCAATATCAATTGTATAAATATTACCACATCTATTACCAACAAATAATGTCTTATTGTTACTAACATCCTTAATCACACATCTATTAGGCTCAAAAGTAACAAAATATCCCTTATCACACAATTGACTAATGCTAATCAAATCATGTTTCAAACCATTAATAAGAAAAATATTTTCAATAATAAGTGAAGAAGGGTTACCAATATCACCATGTTCGATTATCCTTCCTTTGGCATTATCACCGAAGGTCACATATCCTCCTTTCTTCATGATTAATCTTGAGAACTTGGAGGCATCTCCGGTCATATGCCTTGAGCATCCACTATCTAAGTACGACTTGTGTTTAACACTCCTTTGTTTCGACAATCAACATTCAAAGAGAGACTTTTTAGTACCCAAATGTTCTTGGGTCCTTGGGGTTAATTATGGTACTTTTTGGAACCCATATTTGTTTCAAATTAGGATTTCTCTTAATGTAACAAGAATGCATTTTGTGTCCTTTTCTTCCACAATAATTACATGAATGATTAAGATTATTCCTAGAAGATGCATGAACAAAATAGTTTTTAAAAAACTTTTGATTTTTATCACTTTTATATCCTAACCCTCTTTTATCAAAAACACACCTTTGGTTTTGTAACATAGAATTCAAATTTTTTGTGCTTTTTGTAAAACTATCAACAATATTTCTTAAGTCATTATTTTTCTTTTTCAAAATAGCATTTTGTTTCTCCAATTTATCAAAATCCTTTTGTTTTAAAATGTCATTTTCATTTTTAATAAATGTATTTGATTTTCCAAACTTTCAAAATCTTTTTGCTTTAAAATTTCATTTTCATTTTCTAAAGCTTCATTTATTTCCACCAACTCTTCTAATTGAGATAACATGATTTTTGACTTCTTTTCAAAGCATTGATTTTTGAATTTTGCTTATCAACTTGCACATGTAAATTTTGGAATGCTTCAAGTAATTCATCATATGAAAGTTTAGGATCATGGTTTAGAATACTTATCTCATTTTCTCTTAAAGCCATGAAGCACATGTTTGCCACATCGCAATCTTCTTCTTCATTCTCCTTCAAGATGATTTCATGAGTAATGAGAGAACCCATAAGTTCTTCTAATGGTAGTTTGGTGAGGTCCTTTGCTTCTTGAATTGCCGTCACCTTTGGCTCCCAAGATTTTGGTAGACACCTAAGAATCTTTCTCACCATTTCAACATTAGAATAAGATTTACCAAGAGATTTCAAACTATTAATAATATCCGTAAATCTAGTAAACATTTCAGAAATTGATTCATCCGATTTCATCTTAAAAAGCTCATAACTATGAACTAGCATACTAATTTTGGATTCTTTAACTTGACTAGTTCCTTCATGAGTTACTTCAAGTGTGTGCCATATTTCTTGTGCCGTAGAACAAGTAGATATTCTATTAAACTCATTTCTATCTGGAGCACAATACAACACATTCATAGCTTTAGCATTCAAACTCAATTTCTTTTTATCATCTTCACTAAACTCTTTAGGTTTTTTGTGCATGCTTTCCCCATTTTCAATTTTGGTAGGAACAAAAGGTCCTTCCAAAACAATAGACCACAAATCATAATCAAAAGATTTCAAGAAAATACTCATTCTAGTTTTCCAATAAGAGTAATCACATCCATTAAAAAATGGAGGTCTAGAGATAGAAAGTCCCTCAACATATGAAGTTGACTTAAAAGTTGTAATAGCTCAAAAATCGATTAAGATTTAAAAAATTGAGCAACCTTGCTCTGATACCACTTGTTGACCTAGGTATGGCAACCCAAGAGGGGGGGTGAATTGGGTTTTTATTTATCAAAACGATTTGTAAAACTTTTCTTGAAAGATCAAAATTAGTTTACTCTTTCTTTGAGAATGAAGATGAAGAAGATGAAATTAGAAGTTATCAAATATGTAATCAATAGAATAATAATAATGAACAATGACAAGTGCAAGTAAATGTAAAGGGTATAGGGATAGAGAGAGTGCAAACTCGATGTACGTGGTTCGGCAAACCTTGCCTACGTCCACGGGCTCCTAGCTCCATGAGCTAAGCTTTCCACTAAGTTGTAGAATTCTTTACAACTTGCTTGATGAACAACCTCACCAAAACTTTTTCTTCCAACTCTTGATAACACCACACCAAGAGTTCTTCTTGATGAACAACCTCACCAAGGCAACTTCTTTCAACCCTTGATAACACCACACCAAGAGTTCTTCTTGATGAACAACCTCACCAAGGCAACTTCCTTCAACTCTTAATAACACCACACCAAGAGTTCTTCTTGATGAACAACCTCACCAAGGAAAGAGTTCTCTCAAGGATAACTTTTATCCTTCACAAGAAGATCTCACTCTCACTACAATACAAGAACAAAGTAAATTTTTACAATAAAAGTACAACTCTCTTCAAAGAGTAGATAAAGAATATAATACTCTCTAGACTTGATATATCTCTTGTTTTTTGCTTGATAAAATGCTTCTCTTGCTCTTGCTGAATGCACGGAAGAAGGGCTCCTTTTATAGGCAAATAGGATGAACTTAATCAAGTGAAGACACCATCTCCAAATTTTCTACCCACCATAAAAACCATAATCTTGTCTACCACTTTTGTCAATGTTTTGTTTGAAATTTGAAAATCTACAAAACATAAAAGATCTTCACATTTGAATAATCTTTCCAACACATCAAGAATCAAGTCATTTGGATATCTGTAGCTCAAGATATGGCCAAAACACCATTTGGTACTCATGTGACTTGATTTTTCTTCTTTGTGTCAGTCCACCGAATTGAATGATAATTCTGTCAGCATTTCGTTTGAAATTTGAATTTCTTCAAAACATAAAAGATCTGCATATTTGAATAATCTTTCCAAAACATTAAGAATCAAAGAATTTGGATATCTCTATCTTACGATATGGCTAAAACACCATTCGGTGCTCATGTGAGTTGATTTTTCTTCCTTGTGTCAGTCCACCAAATTGCATATCAATTATGTCAGCCTTCCATTTGAAATTTGAATTTCTTCAAAACATATGAAATGTGCCTCATTATGTCCTCTTTCCAATTCCATAAGAATCAAGTCATTTTGATTTTTCTAGCTCAAGATATGTCCAAAATAGTATTCGGTGCTCATGTCAGCTGCTTCTATTTGTCTTTCAACTTTCATGATGATTTGGACAACCTTACACTTAAAATTTAAATTTCTTTGAAACATATGAAATGTTATAAATTGAGTAAGCTTTCCAAAGGCTTAAGAATCACGTCATTTGGACATCTGTAGAGAAATATATGACCAATTGATTGAACATTACTCATGTGTCATATTCCTTGAATCAAACCTTGTTCTTAAACTTTGGTGCCTTTAACATGTAGTCTTCTCCTTAGCTTCAACACTTTATTTTAATAAACCTTTTCTTGATTTTACAATTATTTCAATGATATTACTCTTGCACATAAATAAACATATTAGTAAATCACAATGAATCAATGTGTATTGTTATCATCAAAATTATCATGTAGCCTTAGGGCTAACACTAAGTACCCATCACCCCTTCAAAGCTCGATTCGGGAAGTTGGGTATGAACTTTTCGGTTCGCCCGAACAATGTTTGGCCTCCACTGGGGCCTACTAGGTAGGTTGTTTCTAAGTCATTAATTCTATCCAACTTGATCCTAAATTCATGTTACATACAACCAAATTTTTTCTTTTTCAATTATATACAGGTTGGACAATTGAATGGAATTACATCTGCCATCAAACATGGGGGGATCGGGGAGAGGATAACAACCATTTAAAAAAAAAGTGCATAAAAAGTAAATGACTTAAAATGAGAAGTATGAAAGATATGAGTTATAAGTGACTACTAATTAATGCTTTGAAAGACAAGTAAACAAAATATAGAACATAAATGAAACATGGAATCATAAGAGAATCGAGGCTACTAACTAGAGACATTATGAATGGGCTTTTATTCCACCAGAGTGTTTGCAATCACAACACTATGTTAAAGTCTCTTTTGAGACTTAATAGAGCATAAAGAAGTTGTAGGCATGTCTGGAGAATGGAGTTATCACCTAATTTTCTATTAGGAAAATGGATGATGACAATTCGATCTCTCGCTTCGGGACCTAAACTAACCTCATCCCTTTAGAGATGGATTCGGGAAGTTGGTGTTGACCCAGGTATGGCAATCGAAGAGGGGGGGTGAATTGGGTTTTTATTTATCAAAACGGATTTGTAAAACTTTTCTTGAAAGATCAAAATTATTTAATTCTTTCTTTGAGAATAAAGGTGAAGAAGATGAAAATAGAGTGCAATCAAGAGAATAGAAATAAAGAACAATCACAAGTACAAGTAAATATAAAGAGGAAAGGGATAGAGAGAGTGCAAACTTAATTTACGTGGTTCGGCAAACCTTACCTACGTCCACGGGCTCCTAGCTCCACAAGCTAAACTTTCCACTAAGTTGTAGAAATATTTACAACTTGCTTGATGAACAACCTCACCAAGACTTTTTCTTCCAACCCTTGATAACACCACACCAAGAGTTCTTCTTGATGAACAACCTCACCAAGGCAAATTCCTTCAACCCTTGATAACATCACACCAAGAGTTCTTCTTGATGAACAACCTCACCAAGGCAACTTCCTTCAACTCTTGATAACACACAACAAGAGTTCTCTCAAGGATAACTATTATCCTTTACAATAATATCTCACTCTCACCATAAAACAAGAACAAAGATAATTTTTACAACAAAAGTATAACTCTCTTCAAAGAGTAGATAAATAATATAAAAGCTCTCTAGACTTGATATTTCTCTTGCTTTTTGCTTGATAAAATGCTTCTCTTGCACTTCTTTCTGAATGCATGCATGGGAGAAGGGCTCATTTTATAGGCAAATAGGATGAACTTAATCAAGTGAAGACACCATCTCCAAATTTTCTGCCCACCATAAAAACCGTAATCTTGTCTACTATTTTTGTCAATGTTCCGTTTGAAATTTGAAAATCTGTAAAACATAAAAGATCTGCACATTTGAATAAGCTTTCCAACGCATTAAGAACCAAGTCATTTGGATATCTGTAGCTCACGATATGACCAAAACACCATTTAGTGCTCATGTAACTTGATTTTTCTTCCTTGTGTCAGTCCACCGAATTGCATGTGTATTATGTCAGCCTTCCATTTGAAATTTGAATTTATTCAAAGAATATGAAATCTGCTCCATTGAATCATCTTTCCAAGT
>SNVD02005819.1:0-23281 GCA_013180625.2 Boswellia sacra
TTAAGGCTAAATCGGTCAATTTCAACTCCACCTCAAGAATTTGACCTTGCACGACATACTTCCCTCCCATCTTCTTGTAGTTCAATCAAATCTGAATCAGAAGCAATGGCGATGGAAAACGATCAGACTCTTAAGGATTTAGCGGCTCCAATTATTGATCAACAACCGCTATGCCTAAGCACCTTTTGAGGTAGAATTTTGAGCTTAAAATCTGGACTAATTCGTCTTTGCCTACATTTCATGGTTTTGCAGGAGAGGATCCTATCAAATACCTCAGAGAATTTCATGTGGTATGCTCAAGTATGAACCCAACTGGCGTGTCTAAGGAGCAAATAAAATTGAGAGCTTTTCCATTCTCATTAGCAGATTCGGCGAAAGATTGGCTATACTATCTACCATCGGGTACCATTACCACGTGGAATGAGATAAGTAAACTCTTTTTTAGAGAAATACTTTCCCACTTTGAAAGTTATAAACATTAAAAAAAATATTAGTGGCATTCGACAACACAATGGAGAATCACTTCAGGATCTTTGGAGGCTTTAAATGTTTATGTTCTAGCTGTCCAACCATCAAATTAGTGATGGACTCCTAATTCATATGTTCTATGAGGCTCCCTACATGAGAAGGAGTAATTGATCTGACAGTGGTGGGAGCACTGGTTAATAAAACACCGAATGTTGCAAGACGTTTGATTAGCGACATGGCAACAAACTCCCAACAATTCAGCGGCCAATTTGAGCCACAACTAAGGAGAGTAAATGAGGTAAGTACCCCCAACATTGAACAACAACTTTCTGAGCTTACCTCTCTTGTAAAAAAAATGGCTGTAGGACATATACATCAATCTTATGTATGTGGAGTATGTTCTACCACGGAGCATCCAACCGACATGTGTCCAACTTTGCAAGAAGGAGATAAAGAACAAGCCAATGCCATGGGTGGATTTCTAGGACAACCAAGCTAAAGTTACAGTAATCATCAACCAATCACTCCAAATGCCATACCAAATCAGCCACCAGGTTTCAATCAACCAAGAGTGCAGCAATCATTTCAAATGGAACCACAACCAGCACCACAACTAGCTCCACAAAACTCAGGTATAGATCCCCAGGACATTGTTAAAGTACTTGCTACTAACACAATGCAATTTCAGCAGGAAACTAGGGCAAGTATCCAAAACCTGGAAAATCAAATGGGACAATTGGCTACTAACATGAGCAAATTCGAGAGCAAGAGCTTAGAAAAATTACCTTCTCAGACAATGATCAATCCAAGAGAGAATGCTAGTGCAATCACTTTGAGAAGTGGAAAGCAATTACAAGTCCCACAAAAAAAGTCACAAACTAATGAAGGAGATGACACCACTTCCACTATGAACAAAACATCATCTTCTAAGGTAGATCTTAAAACTCAAATTCCTTCATATATTACTCCTCCACCTTTTCCTAGCAGATTTGCAAAATCAAAGAAGGAGGAACAAGAACATGAAATCCTGGAGACTTTTCGCAAGATCGAGGTAAATATCCACTATCTGGATGCTATTAAGCAAGTAACATCGTTAATGCAAAATTTCTCACAGGAGTTATGCACAACAAGTGAGAAAGTTTAGAAGGGAAAATGAGAAAGTAAGCGTGGGGGAAAATGTTCAACCGTACTACAAAGAAAAATTCCTCCGAAATCAAACGATCCAGGTACGTTCACCATTCCCTGCACCATTGGTCGAACCAGTTTTGAAAGAGCTATGTTTAAGATTTAGGAGCATCTCTTATATCATGCCATATTCCCTATTTATGGCTTTCTTTTAAATCTTGGACTTTTTGCGGAAACTGGTATTGTAATTCAACTTGCTGATCGTTCTAATGCATATCCCAAGGGAGTTGTGGAAGATGTGCTTGTGCAGGTGAATCAATTGGTTTTCCCAGCAGACTTCTATGTTCTTGAAATGGAGGATGAGACATCTCCTAATCCAACACCAATTCTTTTGGGGAGACCATTCTTGAAAACTGCTCGAACTAAGATTGATGTTCATGATGGCACTCTCACCATGGAATTCGATGGCGAGGTGATTCGTTTCAATATTTTTGAGACAATGAGGTACCCTAGTGACTTGCATTCTGTTTTTGCAGTTGATGTTATTGATTCTTTGCCACAACAACATTTTGAGTTAACTCGCAAGGATGGATTGGAAGTGGTTTTTGGTGAGCACATAGGGACAGAAAATTACAAGGAATCAAGAAGGTTGATACAAGTGTCCAAAGAAATGGAGGAAGCTGTGGCAAGCTTAGATGAGACCATAGCTATAACCACAAATAGGTATGATGTTTCGTGCATTCAATTTCCTTTATCTAATGTGAAACTTCTGCCTTCTATGATGAAAGCCCCTACCTTGGAGCTTAAGACTCTTCCAGATCATTTGAAGCATGGATTCTTGGATAAGAATGATCCTTTGCCAGTTACAATAGAAATGGGTCTTGCACCACTACAAGAAGAGAAACTCGTCCGAGTACTTAGAGATCACAAAACAGCTATTGGGTAGACGATTGTTGACATCCAAGGCCCAGCCATATGCATGGACCGTATCTTGTTGGAAAAAGGATCCAAGCCCACTAGAGAAGCACAGCGGAGATTGGACCCTGCCATGATGGAACCAACGTTGGGCTGAGGACGTTAAACCAAACGCTTATTGGGAGGCAACCCAATGTTTTTGAAAAATAAATAAAAAAAGAAAAGAAAAATAAAATAAGGTAATAATGATCGATTTTTATGTCTCGAGGAGATTCCTTTCGCAGGCCATCAAAATGATCAGGTTTTATCTCTCTTTGCCATCTGTCTTATTTGTTTTTATATTTCTTTTACTTGCTTTTGACTTTTGTTTGATATTGTGTTGTTATCTCTTTTATGTGTCTTTAGTTTCGTTTCTGCTCTTTTCTTTTCCTTCCTTTTGTTTAATTTGATTATTCTGTGCTTTGAGCTCATTTGTGCAACAGCTTGAGGAAACATCCAAACGGGAGCTGAAGTCATTGCTCGAAGGTTTGAAACATGCATATCTTGGAGAAAAACAAAATCAATCGCATTATCGATAATAGCTCTCCTTTTCTCCTCTTCAATAGATGCCGATATCTTTCTGTCGAACCTTCGTAAATATTTCCCTTCACTTCCTCAAAATGCTGTGTCCAAAATTTATAAAGTACGGATGACTAGACTTTGGGCGTTGATGCTCCTAAATGTGCCTACTGATATCCGATGGCTTATCGAAGCCAAGGTGAGATTGTCCGGTGAGCCGGACATTAATCTCGCAAAATACATGCCTGGTCTAGGAAAAAGCTACTACGCCAAGAGGCGAAGAGCGAAAAGGTTACAAGTTTGTTATAAATGTGCTAGATGGAATTGTAACCAGACTTGTCGTTCATTAGGTTTTGTGTCCAGAAATAGAGAAGATAAACTGTCGTTTATTAAGAATGGCCTGAGTAATGAGTCGCTAGATAATGTTTTATTAACTCTTGAGTCACATGCTTGCGGACTTGTTCAGCGTGAATTGCTTAATCTATGGACACAATTTCTTGATGAATTACAGTGTTATAGTCTAGGGAATCTGACTAAAAACGACCCTGTTTGCCAGTTTATAAGAAAACTGGATGGGAAGCAAATCCCCGACTCATAGAAGGCGTTTCAGCCGTTACTGGACTTAAAACCAGAGGAAGATGTGAGCCACAATCACAACTACTTGTATATTTTAATGTGTGTTGTTGTTGTCAAATTTCTTTTTTCTTGTTTCGTTTGATCTGATTATCAATGTTGTTTTTGTATTATTGTTGTTTGTTGATTTTGTTTGTTTTAATTTCAAGTTTTCTTTTTGACAAACCATATGACTACCCCATGTCATACACACACGTGGAGACGAGTGTGGAGGTTTTGTCAACCTTCGCCAAAAGTATATCTCTACTTTTCATGCTTCACGTGGAAGATAAGTGTGACGGTTTTGTCAAACCCCACCGAAATTGTATTTCCATTTTTCATGCTTCACGTGGGAGACAAGTGTGTAGGTTTTGTCAAACCTCGCCGAAAGCATATCTCATTTTTTCAAATTTTGGGGCGATAAATCTGCATCGAGCAACCTCCACCGAAATTATGTCCCCATGTGTCAAATTTGAGAGTTTTACGTGTGTATATATCCATGCTGCATATTTTGAAATGTCATTTCATAACCTGTATTGCACTTGAATCGCATAATACCTAACGTACATCATTGTCTTACACAAGTTTAGAGCACTTTTAGCAATGGAGAAAGCACCAATTCGGCGATTCCAAAATATATGCATATTTTGTGGATCGCAATTTGGTAAAGATGGAGAGTTTATAACAGCAGCTCTTGATCTTGGTAAGACATTAGCTGCGAGGGTATTCATTTGATTTATGAAGGGGGTAGTCTTGGGTTAATGGGGTGTGTGTCAACAGCTGCATCCCTAGGAGGGAGCAAAGTTCTCGGCATTATCCCTAAACCATTAGCTGTACGAGATATCGTAGGCAACACAATCGGGGAAGAGTTACAGGTTTCTAGTATGCATGAGCGTATTGCACATATGATCATTAAATCTGTGCATTTATAGCTTTGCCCGGTGGTTATGGTACATTAGAGGAGATATTTCAAATCACCTCTTGGGCAGAGCTAAACATCCATCGGAAACCCATTGGTTTGTTAAATGTCAATAATTTTTTTGATGGTTTGTTGTCCTTTCTTGATCAAGCTGTAGAAAAAAAACTTCATCTCACCGTCGGCGAGGCAAATCCTGGTTACAGCTTCAACTGCAGGGGAGTTAATTGATAAACTACAAGAATTCGTCTATTCGCCTAATTCAACAATGGCTCGGATAGATTGGTTTGGAGAAGGCAATAAGAGGCGTAAACTGGATTTAATGCTCCATCTGTAATCTCTATCTGCTGGTTTGCTTTGTTTTTGTTTTGCTTTCCTTTTATTGTGTTTATTTGAGAGTTTTAATGTTATTTCTTTTGAGCTTTTTCAGGTTATTTCTTTCGCCCCAGGTAATATTTTCTAATCATGGCTTTTAGAGTGGTGGCTTTAAAAGTTTAATTCCTCTTGAAACGCATTCTGGATCTCTTCAATCCATAATGGCTGAATAAGGAGGCTAACTTCTAAACTTTTTAGACCCATTCTAACTGACTTGTTTTTGTTTGCTGGCTTGTTGGACTTTGTTATTTATGAGTAAGTTTAGTTTTGTGTAATTTAGAGTTGTTGTGTGTTTTTGTCTTTATCAGTTTCGATTCGAAAAAAAAAACATTGTGGAAAAACCTGAGAATGGCAAAATATGGGGTTTCCTTAACTCTTGAAACGCATTCTCTCTCAATAAATCTGTAGTTTGTTTATTTCATGTTGTTTGAAGTGTCTTGTTTCTTGTTTTGTTCTTTCATAATAAAGGTATATAGGCTGGAAACCTTAAGTCTGCGGGCTACTGGTCCTAAGGATTGTTGAAATATACAATCTTGACTCAGGTGTAACAACGCCACGTACCTCTTTTCTTGCATTTTGTGGGTCGATGATAAGATAATGATTGAATTAAGAATAACTCTTGGAAAATGATAAATGATGCATGGATCTGTGTGCTTGAAATGTTTATTGGTTTTCGTTTTGCTTTTGATTCCTTGCGCAACATTGAGCACTGAGCTATTATCACTGAATTATTTGTTCACTTAGAGAAAGTTTATGTAATTTAAATGTTTCTTCAGATTTCAATGAATTCTAGAACTTGTTTGATGGTCACTCGAGGCGAAATCCTAGACTGTGCAACATTGGGTAAATGATTTAGGCCATATTTGGACCGTTTGAGCCTTAATAGCCAACCTTGACTGAAATTGATCCCTAGTTACCCCTTTGAGCCTTTGTAAGCCTTTTTCTTTGTTATCTCACTAAAGATTTCCTAACCTCAAATGAATTTGTTCCAAACAGTTTATCCCTTACCTATGAGCATGTAGATCATTTACAATTAAATTCTGAGCTATGTTCTAGTTTTGGGAAGTTAGAGGAGGTTGGGATGTGTCATGAGCAATGCAAGTGAGTCCTATTGTGTTTGTAAAAAAAGAAAAAAGAAAAAAGAAAAAAAAGCCAATCTGTTCTTATCGTCCACGTACTTACACATTGAGGACAATGTGTTGTTTAAGTGTGGCGGAGGGGAAGTGTAATAAAAAAAAGAAAAAAAGAAAAAAAAAAGAGAACAAAGGAAGAAGAATAAGAGATCTATACCCTTAAGTGTTCTTAAAAAGAATGAAACAACAAAGTGTGGGGGTGTAGTTTCTTTTATTTTCTAAAAAAAGAGAAAAAATAAAAGAAAAAGAAAAAAAAGAAAAAGAAAAGAAAAAAGAAACAAAAGAAGATTGAGTGTTCTAAATGAGTTTGGGGAAGTAATCTGGCGAATTGAAATAAAGTTGTATTATGGGGTTGAGCTCTACATAATCTTGAATGATTTTATGTGTTTGTGGGTGATTTAAGCCTAATTATTATCCTTTATCATACCTTCACCCAAGCCAAACGTTACAAGCTTAATAAAGTCCTACTTGATCCTTCGTGTTGTGCTGGTCTACATTAGTGGAGAGTGACTTGAAAAGCAGGCCTATGGAGTTCGTTTATACACACATCTTCACTATTAAATATGATTCATTTTTATACATAAACTCATCCGGGTTACAAGTAATTAGGTGAGAATGGCTCTACACACACACACTTGAGGAATTGAAGTGAAGCGAAACTAATCCTTGAGATTAAATTCTTGATCAAGTGCATTATTTTGAAGTTTTCCTTGGGTTGTAATTAAGTACAATCTTTAAGGCCTATTTGCAAGTTGAAGCATTTGTGTGTTTTAATTTTTCTTTGATTCTGTTTCGATTTAGTTTTGTTTTATATCGTTGTACTTGCTCGAGGACTAGCACAGTTTAAGTGTGGGGGAATTTGATAAGTGTCTATTTATATATCATTTTCATATTAATTCGTCCATGTTTCTTTGCTATATTCCTTGGTATTTTTATGTTTTTGTGCGGTTTTGATGTTTGTAGCAGTTTTGGAGCAACTTGCACAAAAATGGAGTAAAACCCTTCATTTTCACCTCTGCTAGTCCACCATCTTCTCGGATTTAATTGTATTGATATACAATGAACCCGATGACATATCATATACCGTTGAAAAGCTCTCGAATTCTACTTTTTGTAGAAATTTACGGTTTATGAATCCATTCAGTGTACCGAAAGTTGTAATCAAAACAGTGTGAGAAGTGTAGAAATTTAATTCCACACATCACTGTAGCATGTATAATACAGGACACTGTAGCACGTTACTGTAGCAGAGTATTTAAACACATTTTAGGTTTTATTTTCATAACTTGAAGAGGGGAAAACGTGGGAGGAGGCTGCATTTCTGGATTTCTCTCATCCCTTGGAGTTCTTGAAGGAGAAAGAAGATTTTGAAAGAGTAGGAACTACAATTCCAAGAAGATTCATCTACAAAGAAGATTTTCAAAGAATTTGCTAAGTTCTTTCTTTCCTTTTCAATTTTGGAATTTCTCTGTATTGTATTTGTTATTCTAATTGAATATGTGTAACTAAATCTGAATTGGTTGAGGGTGATTTCAAAGCCTTGATATGGATTTTGTAAGTTGATTGTGTAAGAAATTGTTATCCAATTCTCTAATTGAAGTTGCTTGTATTTTCCCATATCTAATGCTTATGATTGCTTACTGATTGTATTTTGAATGGCCAACTGAATATAATCTGTTGTTGTCTGTTGCTAGATTAGAAATCTTGATCCGTAATTGTCATGAATTTCCAATCATTAGTAGCAAAATGTGATCAGAGATTGCAATTGGAAAATACAACATAGGTTAAATAATCCGAACTTGTGTGATTATTGCTTAGATCAACCTATCTTTCTCATCATAATGCTTCTATTGAATTAAACTTAGAGAGCTTGTTCTAGGTTGTTTAATGGATAAAGATTAAATAAAGAGCTTGTTTTATTTAACAACAAAGTAAGGAAAGATTGGGATAACAGAGCTTGTTGTTATCTACGGTTGATTACTTCAATGCTGTAATTGGATTACAATTCTATGTTAATTCACAAATTCATATCTTGTGGTAGAGAATGAACTCTTAACCAAGTGTCTCTCATAGATCTTTCATTCAAATTAACTTCTGTTTTGTTATTCTTAATTTGCATTCTTATTTCATTTAGTTAATCATTCAACAAAACCCCTCCTGTTTAGTTTATCGTTGCTGGAAAATAACGAATTCAATTAGAATCAATCCTCGTGGGAACGATATCTACTTATCACTTTATTACTTGTGCGACTAGTATACTTGCTAGTTTCGAACGCATCACTTGTGCTTAAGTTTGCTAGACTTACTTGAATTTGACTTAATTGAACTGGATTTCATTACATTTTGTTTATCTTTTATGTGCATTAGACCTTTATTTTTTTGACACTTGTTATGAAACCAAGGGGGAGTAAAGTAGAGTTTATATGAATGTTATGTTTCTATGCTTCGGATTTAATAATTTTTGTTGATAAATTTGCAGGAACATGATTTGTGGTTGAACTGCTATGCTATGTAGTTTATGATTGTGATGTTTTGCAGGTTTAATGTTTGATTAAGGGGAAGTGATAGTTCATGATTGCTTGTGATGTTGTGCATGATTGTGAGTTTTTGAGTAATTGATACCATGTTGCTTTTATATTTTACTTTGAGTTTATTGCAGAACTGTTTGCACAACACAAGCTATTGATGTCCTATATCTGATATTTGTTTCTATACAGATACTGGACGATTCAGTTATGTCATTTCAATTATGCCTGTTATAATTGAAAGTTGGTTATTCTTGTTCTTATGAATTTTTGACTAAATGTTTACATTCTGTTTTCAGTTGTCTTATACTTAACCATGTAGGATTTTGTTCATAGAAACATGTGAATGTTTGCATCACAAGATGCCAAATGGGGAGATTATTAGTGTCAATGTGACATGTGGCATGCATGTGTAATGCATAATTTATTTTTGTCAACTTGTGATAAAAACATGTGCGATATTCTTTTTCCTAATGCATTATGAGATATTTATTTTAGGAAAAGATTTAATTATTAGAAAGCTTTTAGAATTGGAATGCTTTTGATACTTATCCTAATTGGTTTAGTATTTTAGTTGATTATAATTTCCTATTTGGATTAGGATATTGTGATATGCTTTCTTATGGTTTATCTAATCATCTTGTTTTAATTTTCCAGGACTTTGATGATGATTAGGATTATTGATTACATGAATAATATAGTTGTTCACGCAGGCTATATAAAGGTGAAGCACTTAAGGCTTAAAAGTGGGCAAGAGAGTGATGTTTTGTTAATAAACCGTTGATAGCACCTGAGTGTCTTTGTTTTTCATGATCTTCATTGTAAAATCTTTATGATTTTGTTTGTTTAGACTGTGCATGACTTATATGTATTGTGTATTTGCATAGATCTGATTTGTGAGAGTTATTGGGTCGTGTAAGCTTAAGAGAGTTGAGTGATTACATGATTCTGTAATAATTATCGTGATTATGTCTGACTAAACCGTTATAGTTAAGTTCGACGAGTCTGTGAAGAACAACATCAGAAGAGTGTGCAAAGGACTTTGGCTGTGATCAAGGGTGATCAAGTTTACATAGATTAGGTTAGTGAGTGAGCGGGTTGCTACTATTGTAAACAATTCTAAGTGGAGTGTAAACAAATACAACGTAGTGGATTGCAACTCTTGTTGCCCGTGGATGTAGGCTGGTTGATAACTAAACCACGTAAAATTGTATATTTCATTATTCTTAATTGTTTTAATTATGCCTGTGATAACTAACCATACACTGCAAAAGCTAACATACATAGAGATATAATAGAAGAAATTAAGAAATAACAATTAGGAGATGGATCATAGTTTATTTATCGAGCCCACTTCATGTCAACCGGACGGCGAGGATTGATGATGGTAACAAATCTATCTGGTATGGAGGTCATACTAGAGATTCCCCCTTAAAAGGAATGTATAAATGGTAATAAAATAAGTGGTAAAAGGGCATTTCAACAAAAATCAAAATCTTTACATAAATTTCGTATTGCTTGCTGTAAGAAGAGGCATCTACTTCCCCGCCTAGGTTTCCCTCATTTCTACTTACTCATTCAAGTATGTGTACATCAGATTTTTATTTTTATTTTTTTAAAATGTTTCTCAATCTCTCTCTTTCAGATTTTGTATTCAAAGCTTAGCCTTTTCATTTGGATTAATAGCATTTTATCTTGAGTTTGGAGTTCCTTTCTTTTTTTTTTGATTTGTCAAGATGTGGATGAATCTTTTTTATCTTTCTTTGAGCAGTATCTCCTTGAAATGTGTGTTTTGATGTGATTTACATGGTTTGGTTTTGATTTGCAATTGTTGATTATGTGTACACTTGTTTGTCTCTCTTGCCTAATTAATTGTAGTGTTTGTGTCTTAGATTGTTGATTATTATGTTTTGTTGCAATTGATGTTTCAGACTTACTGAAAGTAGTTTTACTTTGAATTGGTAATTTTGTTTCCTTATTTGAAGTTTTTGAAACTTTGAAACGTAATCATGCTATTGTTGTTATTATTATTATCACATATTTGTCACATGCACACATCTGTGGAAGCAATCAACACCCTTTAGTGTCAAATTTCAGGCATTTAGATGTCTATCAGTGCAGTGAAACCAAAATTTTTTAGCTCATGCTATCTGGATATTGTTGCAAAAGATGCAGCTTCTATGTATACAATCCTTATTCTATGCGCACTTTACATGAGATTTCTCCTTGGGGGATTGAGTGGGAAAACCCACCAAAGAAAAGTCAGGAGGCTTTGACCGTTAACTAGTCTTGGCTATCTGGCCATTACTATTCTTCCATTCAATGGGATCTATTTCTTGAGGGGCCTTCTTTTTAGCTTCTCTTTGGGTGCCATTTTATAAGGAATTCCTAGACTCCTTATTTAGCTCGTTTGGAATGGGTTTGTTATCTAGATATTTTATTTTGGGGTGTTTAGCAATAGGGATTTAGGTTTTTGTTTATAGTGATACAAAACATTACTCACTTTTGAATAGATTCTATCCCCTTAAGTCTTTTTTTATCTGTTCGTGGTACTTGGTCCACTCCTTTTAATCTATTAACACAAATCTATTTATTTCTTGACAAAAAAATTCTTTTTCTTCATAGCTTCTGCCATACTTGGTCAATCCGCTTTTTATTCATTTTTATTTTTTTATAGCTTCTACTATGAGAATTACAAGAAAGGTGACCAGAAATTAACCTGAGTTGGGGTCTCAGGGCCTAAACCACAACACTTGAATGACTTGGAAATTGCCTCATCTGTGGGGCATGATTGTACACAAACAAAATTTAGATTGAGTCATTAATGAGCTATTAAGATGATTAAAGTAATTTATGGGTTAGGAGTATGGACTTCTAGGTTGTACCAGAGAATCTTAGAAGAGCTATTACTGATAAGCAAAAGGTTTTCCAGGTGGGTTTGCTCTAAAACTTTTTATGTAATAGAAGTGAGTGATACTATACTACATTACTTGGTAGTATCCATGTTAATGGCTAGGTTTCTGTAACTTGCTTTAATGCATAAATTTGCTTGAATATGCTAGCCCTAAGGCTACATGATAATTTTGATGATAACAATACACATTGATTCATTGATGTATCACTAAAATGTTTATTTATGTGCAAGAATAAGACCCATGAAATAATTGTAAAATCAAGAGGAGACTTATTAAAATGAAATGTTAAAGCTAAGGAG
Organism: Boswellia sacra; assembly: GCA_013180625.2. Taxonomy (NCBI): domain Eukaryota; kingdom Viridiplantae; phylum Streptophyta; class Magnoliopsida; order Sapindales; family Burseraceae; genus Boswellia; species Boswellia sacra. The sequence continues at coordinate 11,842 of SNVD02005819.1, forward strand.
AAGACTATGTGTTAAAGGCACCAAAGTTTATAAACAAGGTTTGATTCAAGGAATATGACACATGAGCAATGTTCAATCAATTAGTCATATATTTCTCTATAAATGTCCAAATGATGTGATTCTTGAGCCTTTAGAAAGCTTACTCAATTAATAACATTTTAACATTTTATATGTGTTTAGAAATTCAAATTTCAAGTGAAAGGTTGTCTAAATCATCATGCAAGTTAAAGGACAAACAAAATCTACTAACATGAGTATTGAATGGTCTTTTGTCCATATCTTGAGCTAGAGATATCCAAATGACTTTATTTTTAAGGCATTAGAAAGATGATTTACTAGAGCATTTCATATGTTTTGAAGAAATTTAAATATCAAATGAAAGGTCTACATAATCATCATGAAAATCAGTAGATTGACACAAGGAAGAAAATTCTACTAACATGAGCACTGAATGGTCTTTTGTCTATATCTTGAGCTAGAGATATCCAAATGACTTGACTCTTAAGGCGTTAGAAAGCTTATTCAAATATGTAGATCATTTTTGTTTTGCAGATTTTTAAATTTCAAATGGTTTTTATGGCAGATAGAAAATTTAGAGTTAGTGTCTTCAATTAAAAAAGTTCATCTCATTTGCCTATAAAAGGACCATTTCTCCCATGCTTTCAACAAGAATCTATCAAACAACAAATAAGAGAAATATCAAGTTTAATGCACTTTTATATTCTTTATCTACTTTGAAAAGAGTTATATTTTTATTGTAAACAATTTTCTCTGTTCTTGTATTTTGGTGAGAGTGAGGAAATAAGAGAAACATCAAGTTTAGATAGCTTCTATATTCTTTATCTGCTCTTTGAAGAGAGTTGTATTTTTATTGTAAACAATTTTCTTTGTTCTTGTATTTTGGTGAGAGTGAGGTCATTCATGTAAAGAATAATAGTTATCCTTGAGAGAACTCTTGGTGTAGTGTTATCAAGAGTTAGAGGAAGAAGTCTTAGTGATTTTATTCATTAAGCAAGTTGTAAGGAATTCTACAACTTAGTGGAAAGCCTAGCTTGTTGAGAAGCTAGGACCCTGTGTACGTAGGCAAGGTTTGGTAAACCATGTAAATTGAGTTTGCACTCCCTCTATCCTTGTCCTCTTTAAATTCACTTGCACTTGTGCCTGTTCATTATTCTTATTCTCTTGAATATTGCTTCTTAGATAACTTCTAATTTCATTTTCATCACCTTTATTCTCAAAGAAAGAGTAAACTAGTTTTGAACTTTCAAAAAAAGTTTTATAAATTCGTTTTTATAAATAAAAATCCAATTCACCTCCTCTTGGGTTGCCATACCTGGATCAACAAAGTGGTGTCAGAGTAAGTTTTCTTATTTTTTTTTTCTTAATCGATTTTGAGCTATGGCAACTTTTAACCTAACTTCACATGTTGAGGGGCTCTCTATCTCTAGACCTCTATTTTTTAATGGAAGTGATTACTCTTATTAGAAAACTAGAATGAGTATTTCCTTGCAATCTTGTGATTATGATTTATGGTTTATTGTTTCGGAAGGACCTTTAGTTTTTACCAAAATTGTAAACGGAGAAAGCATGCTTAAGGAACCTAAAGAGTTTAGTTAAGATGATAAAAAGAAATTGAGTTTGAATGCTAAAGCTATAAATATGTTATATTGTGCTCTAGATAGAAATGAGTTTAATAGAATATCTACTTGTTCTATGGCACAAGAAATGTGGCACACACTTGAAATAACTCGTGAAAGAACTAGTCAAGTTAAAGAATCTAAAATTAGTAATACTAGTTTATAGTTATGAGCTTTTTAAGATGAAACTGGATGAGTTAATTTTCGAAATGTTTACTATATTTACTGATATTGTCAATGGTTTGAAATCTCTTCGTAAATCTTATTCTAATGTCAAAATGGTGAGAAAGATTCTTAGGTGTCTACCAAAATCTTGGGGCCCAAATGTGAGGGCAATTCAAGAAGTAAAGGACCTCACCAAACTACCATTAGAATAACTTATAGGTTCTCTCATGACTCATGAAATCACCTTGAAAGAGAATGAAGAAGGTTCTAAGAAAAAGAAGAATATCGCTTTCAGATCTTCAACGAAAAAAGTGGATGACTCCGATGACGAAGGAGATGATGAAGATCTTGCATTCATAACAAGAAAGCTAAAAATGATGATTAAAAGAAACCAAGGATTCAAAAAGAATTCTAGAAGGGAGTACAAAGGGCAAAGCTCAAAGCAAGATAAGAAAAAGGATCAAATCATTAGCTATGACTGCAAGAAACTGGGACATGTAAAAATGGATTGTCCATACTTCAAGAATTAAGACAAGAAATCCAAAGCTATGAAAGCCACAAATTTGGATGATAGTGAGGCTAGCTCCTCCTCCGAACAAGATTGCAAAGTGGCAAACATGTGCTTCATGGCTTTAAGAGAAGATGAGTTAAGTATTCTAAACTATGATCATAAATTTTCATATGATGAACTACTTGAAGCATTCTAAAATTTACATGTACGTGTTGATAAACAAAATTTAAAAAGCAATGCTTTCAAAAAGAAGTTAAAAATCATGTTAACACAATTAGAAGAATTAGTGGAAACAAATGAAGCTTTAGAAAATGAAAATGAAATTTTAAAGCAAAAAGATTTTAAAAATTTGGAAAATCAAATACATTTGTTAAAAAATGAAAATAAGACTTTAAAATAAAAAGATTTTGATAAATTGGAGAAAGAAAATGTTATTTTGAAAAAGGAATATGATGACTTAAGACATATTGTTGATAGCTTCACAAAAAGCACAAAAAATTTGAATTTTATGTTACAAAACCAAATGTGTGTTTTTTATAATAGAGGCTTAGGATATAAAACTTATAAAAGTCAAAAGTATTTAAAAACTATTTTGCTCATGCATCTTATATGAGTAATCATAATCATTCATGTACTTATTGTGAAAGAAAACGTGACACATCCAAAAATAGATTATCCCCCAAGTATAGCGGTGTCAAAATAATAAACCCGACAAGACCGGGTCGATCCATAGGGAACGGGATTTAGCGGTACAAACTAAAGGATGAGTAAATAGAATATGAATAATTCAAATAAATAACAAGATAATATTAATAAATAGAAGTAAAGATGGTAGGTGGTATAACCAACCATTCAAATGTAAAATAAGAATAAGAGATGGTAAAACTATCCATAGGCATAGGTGGTAAAACCTACCATAGCAAATGATAGAACAATTTCATAAGGAAGAAACGAGAATAAATAAAATAGAAAAGTAAGATGATTTAACACAATAATAATGAAAGATAAGATTAGGGGATTCGCCTTGATTTATTAAATAAGGATAAATGATACAATTATAAGTCAATTGGAATCCACACATTAAAGAGGTTATAATAGGAAGATATGTCATTTAGGCCTATTTTAGTTATATAAATTATATTTGTTCTATTACCAATATTTATAACACTTCTTATAAATGGGTTCAAGCATCCAATGTGCCAATCACCATATGTCTACAACAAATCAAGGTTCCTAACTAGATATATGTTGGTAAGGAAGAACCATACGACGTCTAGAAATTATCTAAGCATTTGATGTGCCAAGGATTGTCTACAATAGATCAAAACCTCCACTTTACGAGTGGTGTTAAGATTGATTAAGAAAATAAATATTAAACATATAAAATAAACAACTCAAGATTATGATTATTTAGGACATATCAAAAGGTTAAAGAATCCTTATTCACATATCAAGGTTTTCACCGTTTCATCTTAGCAAGAGAGAATTTACTAAGACATTAGGCAAGAAAGAAAATAAATTGCAAGAAGAAAATGATTTATTAATAACATAAAAAAAATAAAACACAAGAGAGAAAACACAATGTCAAGAGATCCTAGCCAAGAGCTAAGATGCCCTAATGGATGATAATGAACCTCTATTTATAGATACATTCGGGGGCAAACTTCTCAAATTACAAAGGGACAATTGAAAAATATCTTGTTGACAATTTGGATCATCATGTGCACTGACTTTGACCATCAATTTCGACACTAAAATATTTAGAATTTCAATCACCAGTCTTCATGAAAGTTATAGATATTTCTTTCAGATTTCTAGGATATCTTAATTCATACAATTTGGATACTTATATCAAGAGATATGGTCAAAATACGGAGGCATAGTCAGGCTGGGTAGAAACTACATATGGGTTCACTTCAAGCCCATTTTTGGTCCCCTAAAAGGCCAAATTTCATGATGCTTGTGAAATTCAATCTTGTAGATAATTTAATCATTTTTCTAATAAATCAAGATTTGCACCATTCTGAGCTATAAATAGAAATGTATGCCCATTTTACCAAACCTGCAACAAAAACTAAAATTAAGATGAAACTAATTCAAAAGATGCAAAGATTAAAAATATGCTTAGGTTGAGGAATTTTATGACGCTATTAGTGCAAAATAATGGATTAACCTCGTATTAATCATATGCATTTAAGTGTTCATCAAAATGACACAAAGTGCATTCTTGCTATATTAAAAGAAATCCTAATTTGAAACAACTATGGGTTCCAAAAAGTAACCTAAAAACATTTGGGTACCAAAAAGTTACTATTTGAATGTTGATTGTAGAAACAAAGGAGTAGCAAACACAAGTGGTATTTAGATAGGGGGTGCTTAAGGCATATAACTGGAGATGCCTCCAAATTCTCAAGATTAATCATGAAGAAATGAGGATGTATGACCTTTGGTGATAATGCCAAAGGAAGGGTAATTGGATATGGTGATATTGGTAACCTTTCTTCACCTATTATTGAAAATGTTTTGCTTGTTAATGGTTTAAAACATGATTTGATTAGCATTAGTGATGCGTTTGAAACTAGCAAGTATACTAGTCGCACAAGTAATAAAGTGATAAGTAAGATATCGTTCCCACGAGGATTGATTCTAATTAAATTTGTTATTCGAAAGCGAAAACAGAATAAATGGGGGTTTTTGTTGATTGATTAACTAAACTCAATACGAAAGTAAATGAAGAATAATACAATGCAAAGTAAAGAATAACAAAACAGAAAGTAAATTTGAATGAAAAATCAATGGGAGAAAGCTGGTTAAGGGATCCTTCTCTACCACAAGATATTGATTTTCGAATTAATTGTAGAATTGTCATCTAATTACAGCATTGAAGTTATCAACCGTAGATAATAACAAGCTCTATTACCCCAATCTTTCCTTACTTTGTTGTTAAATAAAACAAGCTCTTTATTTAATCTCTATCCATTAAACAACCTAGAACAATCTCTCTGAGTTTAATTCAATGGATGCATTATGATAAGAAAGATAGGTTGATCTAAGCAATAAACCCACAAGCTCGGATTATTTAACTTAGGTTATATTCTCCAATTGTAATCTCTGATCACAATTTTGCTACTAATGATTAGAAATTCAAGACAATTACGGATCAAGATTCTAGTCTAGCAATAAATCACAACTAGATTATATTCAGTTGGCCACTCAAATACAATCAGCAAGCAATCATAAGCATTAAATATGGGAGAATACAAGCAACTTCAATTAGAGAATTGGATAACAATTCCTTACACAATCAACTTACAAAAACATATCAGGGGCTTTGAAATCACCCTCAACCAATTCAGATTCAGTTACACATGTTTAAGAACGTGGTAAATACAATACAACTTGGAGACATTCCAGAAAATGAAGGGAAGGGAAAAACTTAGCAAATTTGATGTAATTCTCTTTGGATTGTAGTTCTTCCTCTTTCCAAGCTTCCTTTCTCCTTCAAGAACTCCAAGAGATTAAAGAATTCCAGAGCTGAAGCCTCCACCACGTTTTCCCCTCTTCAAGTTATGAAAATAAAACCCTAAAATGTGTTTAAATACTCTGCTACAGTAACTTGCTATAGTGTCCCGGATTATACATGCTACAGTGATGTGTTGAATTATATTTCTACACTTCTCACACTGTTTTGATTACAACTTTCAGTACACTGAATGGATTCATAAACCGTAAATTTCTCCAAAAAGTAGACTTCGAGAGCTTTTCAACGGTATATGATATGTCATTGGGTTCATTGTATATCAATACAATTAAATCCGAGAAGATGGTTGACTAGCAGAGGTGAAAATGAAGGGTTTTACTCTATTTTTGTGCAACTTGCTCCAAAACTCCTACAAACATCAAAACCACACAAAAACATAAAAATACCAAGGAATATAGCAAGAAACATGGACGAATTGATATGAAAATGATATATAAATAGACACTTATCAAATTCCCCCACACTTAGCTTTGCTAGTCCTCGAGCAACTACGACAATATGAAATAAAACTAAACCGAAACAGAATCAATAAAAAATTAAAACACACAAATGCTTCATCTTGCAAATAGGCCTCAAAGATTGTACTTAATTATAACCCAAGGAATACTTCAAAATAATGCACTTGATCAAGAATTTTATCTCAAAAATTAGTTTCGCTTCACTTCAATTCCTCAAGTGTGTGTGTAGAGCCATTGTCACCTAATCACTTGTAGCTCGGATGAGTTTATGCATAAAAATGAATCATATTTAATATTGAAGATGTGTGTATAAATGAACTCCATAGGCCTGCTTTTCAAGTCACTCTCCACTAATGTGGACATGCACAACACCAAGGATCAAGTAGGACTTTATTAAGCTTGTAACTTTGGCTTGGGTGAAGGTATGATAAAGGATAATAATTTGGCTCAAATCACCCACAAACACATAAATCATTCAAGACTATGTAGAGCTCAATCTTATAACACAACTTTATTTCAAATCACCAGGTTACTCCCCCAAACTTATTTAGAACACTCAATCTTTTTTTTTTTTTTGCACAAAACAAAAGAAAACTACACCCCCACACTTTTGTTGTTTCATTCTTTTTAAGAACACTTAAGGGTATAGATCTCTTATTCTTCTTCTTTTTTTCTTTTTTTTTTCTTCTTCTTTTTCTCCTTTTTTTTTTTTTATTACACTTCCCCTCCCCCACACTTAAACAACACATTGTCCTCAATGTGTAAGTATGTGGACGATAAGTACAGATTGGCTTTTTTTTTCTTTTTCTTTTTTTCTTTTTTTTTTTCAAACACAATAGAACTCACTTGCATTGCTCATGACACATCCCAACCTCTTCTAACTTCCCAAAACCAGAACATAGCTCAAAATTTAATTGTGAATGATCTAAATGCTCATAAGTAAGGGATAAACTGTTTGGAACCAATTCATTTGAGGTTAGGAAATCTTTTAATGAGTTAACAAAGAAAAAGGCTTACAAAGGCTCAAAGGGGTAACTAGGGATCAATTTCAGTCAAGGTTGGCTATTAAGGCTCAAACGGTCCAAAGATGGCCTAAATCAGTTCCCCAATGTTGCACAGTCTAGGATTTCGCCTCGAGTGACCATCAAACAAGTTCTAGAATTCATTGAAATCTAAAGAAACATTTAAATTACATAAACTTTCTCTAAGTGAACAAATAACTCAGTGTAATAGCTCAGTGCTCAATGTTGCGCAAGGAATCAAAAGCAAAGCGAAAACCAATAAACATTTCAAGCACACAGATCCATGCATCATTTATCATTTTCCAAGAGTTATTCTCAATTCAATCATTGCCTTATCATTGGCCATAAAATGCAAGAGAAGAGATACGTGGCGTTGTTACACCTGATTCAAGATTGTATATTTCAACAATCCTTAGGACCAGTAGCCCGCAGACTTAAGGTTTCCAGCCTATAGACCTTTATTATGAAGGAACAAAACAAGAAACAAGACACTTCAAACAACATGAAATAAACAAACTACAGATTTATTGAGAGAGAATGCGTTTCAAGAGTTAAGGAAAAACCCCATATTCTGCCATTCTCAAGTTTTTTCCACTTTTTTTTTTTTTTTTGAATTGAAACTGATAAAGTCTAAAACACATAACAACTCTAATTACATAAAACTAAACTTACCCATAAAATAACAAAGTTCAACAAGTCAGCAAACACAAATAAGTCAGTTAGAATGGGTCTCAAAAGTTTAGAAGTTAGCCTCCTTATTCAGTCTTACTCACTTAGAGATCCATAATACTACATATTGGCACACGGCGTCTTTTAATGTGCACCACTAGATAAAACCAAGGATTAGAAAATTACTGTGGAGTAAGAGAAAACCTGAGAATTTTTACTGACATGAAGATAGTTTAATTGCTAATTGTTGACTTCATACACAAAATAAATAGCAAACAAAAACGAAGCAAACCAGCAAATAGAGATTCCAGATGGAGTGTTAAATCCAGTTTACGCCTCTTATTGCCTTCTCCAAACCAATCAATCCGAGCTGTTGTTGGATCATGCGAATAGACGAATTCTTGTAGTTTGTCAATTAACTCCCCTGCCGTTGAAGCTGTAACAAGGATTTGCCTCGCTGATGGTGAGATAAATTTTTTTCTACAGCTTGATCAAGAAAAGACAACAAACCATCAAAAAAGTTATTGACATTTAACAAACCAATGGGTTTTTTTTGGATGTTTAGCTGTGCCCAAGAGGTGATTTGAAATATCTCCTCTAATGTGCCATAACCACCGGGTAAAGCTATAAATGCATCGGACTTAACAATCATATGTGCAATACGCTCATGCATGCTAGAGACTTGTAACTCTTCCCCGATTGTGTTGCCTACGATATCTCGCACAGCTAATGTTTTAGGGATAATGCCGAGAACTTTGCTCCCTCCTAGGGATGCAGCTGTTGACACACACCCCATTAACCAAGACTACCCCCTCCATAAATCAAATTAATACCCCTCGCAGCTAATGTCCTACCAAGATCAAGAGCTGCTGTGGTAAACTCTCCATCTTTACCAAATTGCGATCCGCAAAATACGCATATATTGCGTAATCGCCGAATTGGTGTTTTCTCCATTTCTACAAGTGCTCTAATCTTGTGTAAGACACGTTAGATATTATGCTTTTCAATTGCAAGACAAGTTATGGAATGACATATGAAAATATGCAGAATGTATATATACACCCATAAAATTCTCAAATTTTGACACATGGGGACACACTTTTGGTGGGGGTTGCTCGATGCAGATTTATCGCCCCAAGATTTGAAAAAATGAGATATGCTTTCGGCGAGGTTTGACAAAACCTACACACTTGTCTCCCACGTGAAGCATGGAAAATGGAGATAAACTTTCGGCGGGGGTTGACAAAACCCCCACACTTGTCTCCCACGTGAAGCATAAAAATAGAGATACACTTTCGGTGGAGGTTGACAAAACCTCCACACTTGTCTCCCACGTGTACTTATGCCATAGGGTAGTCATATTGTTTGTCAAAAAGAAAACTTGAAATTAAAACAAACAAAATCAACAAACAACAACAACACAAAAACAACATTGATAATCATATCAAACGAAACAAGAAAAAAAATTCTACAACAACAACACACATTCAAATATACAAGTAGTTGTGATTGTGGCTCAATCTTCCTCTGGTTTTACGTCCAGTAACGGCTGAAACGCCTTCTATGAGTCGGGGATTTGCTTCCCATCCAGTTTTCTTATAAACTGGCAAACAGGGTCGTTTTTAGTCAGATTCCCTAGACTAGAACACTGCAATTCATCACGAAATTGTGTCCATAGATTAAGCAATTCACGCTGAACAAGTCCACAAGAATGTGACTCGAGAGTTAACAAACATTATCCAGCGACTCATTACTCAAACCATTCTTAATAAATGAAAGTTTATCTTCTCTATTCCTGGACGCAAAACCTAATGAACGACAAGTCTGGTTACACTTCCATCTAGCCCATTTATAACATACTTGTAACCTTTTCGCTCTTCGCCTCTTGGCGTAGTAGCTCTTTCCTATACCAGGCAGGTATTTTGCGAGATTAATGTCCGGCTCACCGGACAATCTCACCTTGGCTTCGATAAGCCATCGGATATCAGCAGGCACATTTAGGAGCATCAACGCCCTAAGTCTAGTCATCCGTACTTTATAAATTTTAAACACAGCATTTTGAGGAAGTGAAGGGAAAGATTTACGAAGGTTCGAGAGAAAGATATCAGCATCCATTGAAGAGAAGAAAAGGAGAGATATTACCGATAATGCGATTGAGTTTGTTCTTCTTCCAGATATGCACGTTTCAAACCTTCGAACAATGGCTTCAACTCCCGTTTGAATGTTTCCACAAGCTGCTGCACAAATGAGCCAAAAGCACAGAGTAATCAAATTAAACAAAAGAAAGGAAAAGAAAAGAGCAGAAACGAAACTAAAGACACATAAAAGAGATAACAACACAATAGCAAACAAAGTTCAAAAACAAGTAAAAAAAATATAAAAACAAATGAGACAGATGGCAAAGAGAGATAAAACCTGATCAATTTGATGGCCTACGAAAGGAATCTCCTCGAGCAACAAAATCGATCATTTTCCTATTTATTTTTCTTTTCTTGCTTTTTTTAATTTATTTTACAAAAACATTAGGGGTTGCCTCCCAATAATCGCTTGGTTTTGAACGTCATCGCAGCCGACGTTGGTTCCATCATAGGATGATCCAATCTCGCTGTGTCTTCTCTAGTGGCTTGGATCTTCTTCGAACAAGAATGGTGCAAAGCAGATGGCTGGGCCTTGGATGTTAGCAATCATCCACTTAATAACTGTTTTGTGAACTCTAAGTACTCGGACGCGTTTCTCTTCTTGCAGTGGTGCAAGGCCCATTTCTATTGTAACTAGCAAAGGATCTTTGTCACCCAAAAGCACATGCCTCATATAATCTGGAAGTAGCTTAAGCTCCAAGGTATTGGCTTTCATCACAGAAGGAAGAAGTTTCTCATTAGATAAAAGCAATTCAACGTACGAAACATCATACCTGTTTGTGATTATAGCTATAGTCTCATCTAAGCATGCCATAGCTTCCCCATTTCTTGGCACTTGTATCAACCTTCTTGTTTCTTTGGAAATTTCTGTCCCTATGTGCTTACTAATAGCCATTTCCAATCCATCCTTGCGAGTTAACTCAAAACATTGTTGTGGCAACGAATCAATAATGTCGAACTGCAAAAACAGAATGCAGTCACTAGGGTACCTCATTGCCTCAAAAACATTGAAACGGATCACCTTGCCATCAAACACTATGGTGAGAGTGCCATCATGAACATCAATCTTGGTTCTAGCAGTTTTCGAGAATGGTCTCCCTAAAAGAATCGGTGTTGGATAGGAGATGTCTCATCCTCTATTTCAAGAACATAAGAGTCTGCTGGGAAAACCAATTGATTCACCTGCACAAGCACATCTTCAACAACTCTTTTGGTATATGCATTAAAACGATCAGCAATTTGAATGGTAATACCAATTTCCGCAAAAGGTCCAAGATTTTAAGAAGCATAAATAGAATA
>SNVD02005822.1:0-23593 GCA_013180625.2 Boswellia sacra
GATTTAGAAGCATCTATTAACATCATTTCATATTCTATTTATGCTTCTTTAAATCTTGGACCTTTTGCGGAAATTGGTATTACCATTCAAATTGCTGATTGTTTTAATGCATATACCAAAAGAGTTGTGGAAGATGTGCTTGTGCAGGTGAATCAATTGGTTTTCCCAGTAGACTCTTATGTTCTTGAAATATAGGATGAGACATCTCCTAATCCAACACCGATTCTTATAGAGAGACCATTCTCGAAAACTGCTAGAACCAAGATTGATGTTCATGATGGCACTTTCACCATGGAGTTTGATGGCAAAGTGATCCGTTTCAATATTTTCGAGGCAATGAGGTACCTTAGTGACTTGCATTCTATTTTTGCAGTTAACATTATTGATTCTTTGCCACAACAATGTTTTGAGTTAACTCGCAAGGATGGATTGGAAATGGCTATTAGTGAGCACATAGGGATAGAAAATTCCAAAGAACCAAAAAGGTTGATACAAGTGTCCAAAGAAATGGAGGAAGCTATGGCATGCTTAGATGAGACTATAGCTATAATCACAAACAGGTATGATGTTTCGTACATTGAATTTCTTTTATCTAATGAGAAACTTCTTCCTTCTGTGATGAAAGCCAATGCCTTGGAGCTTAAGCTACTTCCAGATTATTTGAGGCATGTGTTTTTGGGTGAGGATGATTCTTTGCCAGTTATAATAGAAATGGGCCTTGCACCACTACAAGAAGAGAAACTCATCCAAGTACTTAGAAATCACAAAATAACTATTGGGTGGACGATTGCTAACATCCAAGGCCCAGCCATATGCATGCACCAATTCTTGTTGGAAAAGGATCCAAGCCCACTAGAGAAGCACAGCGAAGATTGGACCCTGCCATGATGGAACCAACGTCGGGCTGAGGACGTTAAACCAAGCGCTTATTGGGAGGCAACCCAATGTTTTTGCAAAATAAATAAAAGAAAGAAAAGAAAAATAAAATAAGGAATAATGATCAATTTTTGTGTCTCGAGGAGATTCCTTTCGTAGACCATCAAATTGACCAGATTTTATCTCTCTTTGCCATCTGTCTTATTTGTTTTTATATTTTTTACTTGTTTTTTACTTTTGTTTGCTATTGTGTTGTGTTGTTATCTCTTTTATGTGTCTTTAGTTTTATTTCTGCTCTTTTCTTTTCTTTCCCTTTGTTTAATTTGATTATTCCGTACTTCGAATTCATTTGTGCAACAGCTTGAGGAAACATCCAAATGGGAGCTGAAGTCATTGCTCAAGGTTTGAAACGTGCATATCTTGGAGAAAAACAAACTCAATTGCATTATCGGTAATAGCTCTCATTTTCTCCTCTTCAATGGATGCCGATATCTTTGTGTCAAACCTTCGTAAATATTTCCCTTCACTTCCTCAAAATGCTGTGTTTAAAATTTATAAAGTACGGATGACTAAACTTTGGGCGTTGATGCTCCTAAATGTGCCTGCTGATATCCGATGGCTTATCGAAGCCAAGGTGAGATTGTCCGGTGAGCCGGACATTAATCTCGCAAAATATCTGCCTGGTCTAGGAAAGAGCTACTACGCCAAGAGGCGAAGAGCGAAAAGGTTACAAGTATGTTATAAATGTGCTAGATGGCATTGTAACCAGACTTGTCGTTCATTAGGTTTTGCGTCCAGGAATAGAGAAGATAAACTTTCATTTATTAAGAATGGTTTGAGTAATGAGTCGCTGGATAATTTTTTGTTAACTCTCTAGTCACATTCTTGTGGACTTGTTCAGCGTGAATTGCTTAATCTATGGACATAATTTCGTGATGAATTGCAATTTTATAGTCTAGGGAATCTGACTAAAAACGACCCTGTTTGCCAGTTTATAAGAAAACTGGATGGGAAGCAAATCCCCGACTCATAGAAGGCGTTTCAGCCGTTACTGGACGTAAAACCAGAGAAGATGTGAGCCACAATCACAACTACTTGTATATTTGAATGTGTGTTGTTGTTGTCGAATTTTATTTCTTTCTTGTTTCGTTTGATCTGATTGTCAATGTTGTTTTTTGTGTTGTTGTTGTTTGTTGATTTTGTTTGTTTTAATTTCAAGTTTTCTTTTTGACAAACCAGATGACTACCCCATGATATAAGCACACGTGGAAGACAAGTGTGGATGTTTTGTCAACCTCCGCCGAAAGTATATCTTTACTTTTTATGCTTCACGTGGGGACAAGTGTGGGAGTTTTGTCAACCCCCGCCGAAAGTGTATCTACATTTTCCATGCTTCACGTGGGAGATAAGTGTGTAGGTTTTGTCAAACCTCGCCGAAAGCATATCTCATTTTTTCAAATCTTGGGGCGATAAATCTGCATCGAGCACCCCCCACCGAAAGTATGTCCCCATGTGTCAAAATTAGAGAGTTTTATGGGTGTATATATACATTCTGCATATTTTCATATGTCATTCCATAACCTGTCTTGCAATTGAAAAGCATAATATCTAACGTGTCTTACACAAGATTAGAGCACTTGTAGAAATGGAGAAAACACCAATTCGGCGATTCCTCAATATATGCGTATTTTGCGGATCGCAATTTGGTAAAGATGGAGAGTTTACCACAGCAGCTCTTGATCTTGGTAGGACATTAGCTGCGAGGGGTATTCATTTGATTTATGGAGGGGGTAGTCTTTGGTTAATGGGGTGTGTGTCGACAGCTGCATCCTTGGGAGGAAGTAAAGTTCTCGGCATTATCCCTAAACCATTAGCTATGCGAGATGTCATAGGCAACACAATGGGGAAAGAGTTACAGGTCTCTAGCATGCATGAGCGTATTGCACATATGGTCATTAAATCTGATGCATTTATAGCTTTGCCCGATGGTTATGGTACATTAGAGGAGATATTTCAAATCACCTCTTGGGCACAGCTAAACATCCATCGGAAACCCATTGGTTTGTTAAATGTCAATAATGTTTTTGATGGGTTGTTGTCTTTTCTTGATCAAGCAGTAGAAAAAAACTTCATCTCACAGTCGGCGAGGCAAATCCTGGTTACAGCTTCAACTGCAGGGGAGTTAATTGACAAATTGCAAGCATTCGTCTATTCGCCTGATCCAACAATAGCTCGGATAGATTGGTTTGCGGAGGGCAATAAGAGGCGTAAACTGGATTTAACGCTCCATCTGTAATCTCTATCTGCTGGTTTGCTTTCTTTTTATTGTGTTTATTTGAGAGTTTTCATGTTATTTCTTTTGAGCTTTTTCAGGTTATTTCTTTCGTCCCAGGTAATATTTTCTAATCTCGGTTTTTAGAGTGGTGGCTTAAAAAGTTCAAGTTCTCTTGAAACGCATTCTGGATCTCTTCAATCCATAATGACTGAATAAGGAGGCTAACTTCTAAACTTTTTAGACCCATTCTAACTAACTTGTTTTTCTTTGCTGACTTGTTAGACTTTGTTATTTTATGAGTAAGTTTAGTTTTACGTAATTTAGAGTTGTTATGTGTTTTCGTCTTTATCAGTTTCGATTTTAAAAAAAAAATTGTGGAAAAACCTGAGAATGGCAGAATATGGGGTTTCTTTAACCCTTGAAACGCATTCTCTTCTAAATAAATCTGTAGTTTGTTTATTTCATATTGTTTGAAGTGTCTTGTTTCTTGTTTTGTTCTTTCATAATAAAGGTATATAGGCTGGAAACCTTAAGTCTGCGGGCTACTGGTCCTAAGGATTGTTGAAATATACAATCTTGACTCAGGTGTAACAGTGTCACGTACCTCTTTTCTTGCATTTTGTGGGTCGATGATAAGATAATGATTGAATTAAGAATAACTCTTGGAAAATGATAAATGATGCATGGATCCGTGTGCTTGAAATGTTTATTGGTTTTGCTTTACCTTTGATTCCTTGCGCAACATTGAGCACTGAGCTATTATCACTGAGTTATTTGTTCACTTAGAGAAGTTTATGTAATTTAAATGTTTCTTCAGATTTCAATGAATTTTAGAACTTGTTTGATGGTCACTCGAGGCGAAATCCTAGACTGTGCAACATTGGGGAAATGATTTAGGCCATCTTTGGACCGTTTGAGCCTTAATAGCCAACCTTGACTGAAATTGATCCCTAGTTACCCCTTTGAGCCTCTGTAAGCCTTTTTCTTTGTTAACTCACTAAAAGATTTCCTAACCTCAAATGAATTTGTTCCAAACAGTTTATCCCTTACCTATGAGCATGTAGATCATTCACAATTAAATTTTGAGCTATGTTCTGGTTTTGGGAAGTTAGAGGAGGTTGGGATGTGTCATGAGCAATGCAAGTGAGTTCTATTGTGTTTGTAAAAAAAAAAAAGAAAAAAGCCAATCTGTACTTATCGTCCACGTACTTACACATTGAGGACAATGTGTTGTTTAAGTGTGGGGGAGGGGAAGTGTAATAAAAAAAAAAAGAAAAAAAAAGAAAAAAAAGAAAAAAAAGAGAACAAAAGAAGAAGAATAAGAGATCTATACCCTTAAGCGTTCTTAAAAAGAATGAAACAACAAAGTGTGGGGGTGTAGTTTTCTTTTGTTTTCTACAAAAAGAAAAAAAAAGATTGAGTGTTCTAAATAAGTTTGGGGGAGTAACCTTGGTGAATTGAAATAAAGTTGTGTTATAGGGTTGAGCTCTACATAGTCTTGAATGATTTATGTGTTTGTGGGTGATTTGAGCCAAATTATTATCCTTTATCATACCTTCACCCAAGCCAAACGTTACAAGCTAAATAAAGCCCTACTTGATCCTTAGTATTGTGCTTGTCTACATTAGTGGAGAGTGACTTGAAAAGCAAGCCTATGGAGTTCATTTATACACACATCTTCAATATTAAATATGATTCATTTTTATGCATAAACTTATCCGGGTTACAAGTGATTAGGTGAGAATGGCTCTACACACACACACTTGAGGAATTGAAGTGAAGCGAAACTAATATTTGAGATAAAATTGTTGATCAAGTGAATTATTTTGAAGTTTTCCTTGGGTTATAATTAAGTACAATCTTTGAGGCCTATTTGCAAGCTAAAACATGTGTGTTTTAATTTTTTTCTTTGAATATGTTTCGATTTAGTTTTGTTTAATATCGTTGTAGTTGCTCGAGGACTAGCAAAGTCTAAGTGTGGGGGAATTTGATAGGTGTTTATTTATATATTACTTTCATATCAATTCGTCTATGTTTCTTTGCTATATTCCTTGGTATTTTTATGTTTTGTGTGGTTTTGATGTTTGTAGGAGTTTTGGAGCAACTTGCACAAAAATGGAGTAAAACCCTTCATTTTCACCTCTGCTAGTCAACCATCTTCTCGGATTTAATTGTATTGATATACAATGAACCCGATGACATGTTATATACCGTTGGAAAGCTCTCGAAGTCTATTTTCTAGAGAAATTTACGGTTCATGAATCCATTCAGTGTACCGAAAGTTATAATCAAAACAGTGTGAGAAGTGTAGAAATGTAATTCCACAAATCACTGTAGCATGTATAATACGGGACACTGTAGCAGGTTACTGTAGCAGAGTATTTAAACACATTTTAGGGTTTTATTTTCATAACTTGAAGAGGGGAGAACGTGGTGGAGGCTGCAGCTCTGGAATTCTTTCATCTCCTGGAGTTCTTGAAGGAGAAAGGAAGCTTGGAAAGAGGAAGAACTACAATCCAAAGAGAATTACATCAAATTTGCTAAGTTTTTCCCTTCCCTTTCATTTTCTGGAATGTCTCCATGTTGTATTGTATTTACCACGTTCTTAAACATGTGTAACTGAATCTGAATTGGTTGAGGGTGATTTCAAAGCCCCTGATATGGTTTTTGTAAGTTGATTGTGTAAGAATTGTTATCCAATTCTCTAATTGAAGTTGCTTGTATTTTCTTATATTTAATGCTTATGATTGCTTGCTGGATTGTATTTGAGTGGCCAACTGAATATAATCTGGTTGTTGTCTATTGCTAGACTAGAAATCTTGATCCGTAATTGTCTTGAATTTCTAATCCTTAGTAGCAAAATTGTGATCAGAGATTGCAATTGGAGAATACAACCTAAGTTAAATAATCCGAGCTTGTGTGTTTATTGCTTAGATCAACCTATCTTTCTTATCGTAATGCATCCATTGAATTAAATTTAGAGAGCTTGTTCTAGGTTGTTTAATGGATAGAGATTAAATAAAGAGCTTGTTTTATTTAACAACAAAGTAAGGAAAGATTGGGATAACAGAGCTTGTTGTTATATACGGTTGATAATTTCAATGCTGTAATTGGATGACAATTCTACAATTAATTCGCAAATCCATATCTTGTGGTAGAGAAGGATCCCTTAACCAGGTTTCTCTCATTGATTTTTCAATCTGTTTAACTTTGCTTGTGTTATTCTTACTTGCATTAATATTTCATCTAGTTAATCAATCAACAAAACCCCCCTCATTTAGTTTATTGTTGCTTTCGAATAACAAATTCAGTTAGAATCAATCCTCGTGGGAACGATATCTTACTTATCACTTTATTACTTGTGCGACTAGTATACTTGCTAGTTTCGAACGCATCAACCATACCAGTTGAATTTATGTCAATATAAACTTTAACCATTGACCAATCAACTCTGTCAATAATACCATTGATATGATGCAGCTTGACGTCGACATGTTTGCAACTTGTATCACTTATGAGTTCTTGCAAGCATAATGCTTCCTTAAGAATTTCAGTTACAGCATTGTCTTCCTCAGCTGTTCATACACCTTCGAGGTATCTACAACATTTAACAGCTTCTCAATAAACTCTTTCTGGATATGCTATAAACCAGTACACCAAACTTCCTACACATGCCAATACAGGCCTACAAACAATGGAGTACATCAAACTTCTAATAGCCCTTATATAAAGAATTTCAGTCATATCCTCCTCGTCTTCAACAATTATAGAGATAGAATGATAAAGCTTTGAATGTGCAACCAAAGAAGTCTAAACCTTTTTTCCTTCAACCATGTTGAACTTTTACAAGTGTTTTTTGAATGCAGTCATTATGAGACAATGATAACTGATTTCCATCTCTGCCTCTATTGATTTTCATTACAAAACACTTCTTAACACTTTCAAAGTCTTTCATCTCAAAATTCCCTATCTAGCTGAGATTTCAATTTTCTAAATTCTGTTATATTGTTTGGCTCAAACAACATATCAACAATATCTAACAACAGAAGATTTCTTACTCCATGTTCAAGCAAAGAATTCATTTTTATGTGGCCTCAACTATGTATCTCTACTACATATAGCTTTCTTATAACTTCTAAAATCACTATCATCAACCTCCTTTGAAATTGACAATAAACAAGTTATAAGATTAGCATAACTATACTTCAAGGTGCAACTCCGACTTTTCTAACAAAATTTCTCTTGCTAGCGATGATTCCTCAAGTTCTCAGACTTATCATAGACTTCTACCATGTCACCATGTTTTCTATTTCAACTACCACTTCCATTTGAGAATTTCCAGAATCATGGAGCTCCACCTCAACTTCAACTCCATCTGTAGCTTTACTAGTACTCGGCTCCATCTCAGCCTCAACTATATCTACATCTTCAGTTTTAAGTTGAATATTTGTGTTATAGCCCTCAAAATACCACTCTTGTTCTATAAATGTGACATTTTTACAAGTAAAACATTTTGACATATTCAAATCTTGGCACCACAACCTGTATCCTTTCACACCTTCTGGATAGCCAACAAACATGCAACACTTTGCTCTTGGCTCTAACTTGCTTTGTTTGATATGCACATAAGCCATACAACCAAACACTTCCAAATGATTATAGCTCATAGATGAACCTATCCACACTTCTTCCAATGCCTTATAATGAATTTTAGATGATGGACATTTATTGATTAAATATGCTACTGTGTTGATTGCTTCTCCCCAAAATTCATTGGGCATTCTAACGTTCAAAAACATGCATCTAATCCTTTCAAGAAGTATTTTATACGTCCTTTCAGCCAAGCCATTTTGTTGCGGTGTCCCGGATACTGTCTCATGCCTTAGCACTCCCTTATTGTTGCAAAATCGGTTGAACTCTTCATTGAAGAACTCCAAACTATTATCGGTTCTAAGCTTCCGAACCTTTCTTCTCGTTGGACCTCTACCATCTTTTTCCAGTTTTGAAGTTTCTAGAGTGCCTCGTCTTAGTCTTCAAGATGTATACCCATACCTTCCTTGACTAGTCATCAACAGTGGTCATGAAGTATCTACCTCTACCTAAAATAGTGTAATTAGATGGACCCCATAAGTCTATATGAATATAACTCAGAGTCTTATTAGTAGTGCAAGTTGGAGAAAAGAATTTAACCATTTTCATTTTGCCAAAACCATAATGCCCACCAAATTCTGTTTTCTACAAGTCAACTCTACGCAACAAGTCTTGTTTCTGCACTTTTTGAAGCCCTCTTTCACTTACATGGTCAAGCCTCCCAAGATTCAAGTAGGCTTTATCATCTAATTCTGAAACCGCCTTTGCTTTTCCAATCCTCGTGCTGCTCTTGTGAATATAAATGCCTTTTTCTCTCACACCTTTCATTACAACTAGATAACCTCTTGTAACTTTTAAGGTACGATTCTCCACTTTGAAACTACAGCCACTGGAATCAAGCAAACCGAGTGAAATCCAGTTCCTCTTTAATTCAGGAATGTGCCTCACAACATTTAAAACTTTTTCAACGCCTCTATGAGTTATAATCCTAACTTTACCACTTCACAAGTTTCATCATTTCCCAGCAGAACACGTCCATCATCAATCTTTTCATAAGATTCAAACCTGCTTCTATGTGGTGTCATGTGAAACGTACAACTGAAGTCTAAAACCTAATATTCCTATGAACTTTGTGTTGTCACTACTAACACATCAGAACTCTCATATATATCCTCTACAATTGCATCATAACCTTTTTTTTGCTTCTTACCTTTATTATTCTTGTTTCTTTTAGGACAAAGCCTCCTAATATGCCCCTCCTCATGACAATGATAGCATATTATTGCTTTCTTACCCCTTGACTTTGACCTTGAGTATGACTTGCCCTTGTAATCATGTTTGTCACTCCTATCTCCAACATGCAGACCTTCACCTGAGTGTTCACCCAACTCGTTCTTCCTTTGGAGATCTTTAGAATTCAACCTACCAATCACGTCATCAAGTGACAATGTCTCTCTACAATGCTTCAAATATTTACAAACGTCTCGTATGATTTTGGAAGAGAATGTAACAGTAGCACAACTTTATCCTCATCATCATTGTTAAATTCATTAATGTGGTCTTGCAAGTTCTTATCCTTAATCATTTTGAAAGTAAAGAATTTTGCCTTTAAATACAACCTACTCGATAGATTTTTTGTCATATAAAGGCTTTCAAGCTTTAACCATACCTCAGCCACAGTTTTCATCCGAGAGACTTGCTTCAACACCTTGTCGCTCAAGGAGAGAATTAACGTGTTGTAGGCCCTCTTCATGATAGCACTCCTAGGTTGTAGCTTTTTGGCATCTTGCTTTCGTCCTCAAGAGCTTAATCCAATCCTAGGTTGCCTAACAAGACCAACATCTTCATCCTCCAAATAGCGAAGTTATCACTGCCATCAAACTTCTCAATCCCGTACTTGCTAGTTGATGCAACCATCATAGGATTTTCTTTGAACACCTCTCGTACTATGCATCTACGAGTCAAGACTTTTATTAAACACCTATTGTGCTAAGAACTTTTGGCCATCAAAGACCCCAAATAGCCATAACCAGGCTCTGATACCAATTTGTTATAAAGAAGAGCGGCACAAATACTCATAAGTAGCTTATCGCAGAAATAATCTAAGAGATTAAGCACACACCCAAGAAAAGTAAAACAAAGAAAACACAAGAGCACAAAGATTTATACTGGTTCAGACCACAATATATGATTTTACGTTCAGTTGCTGGTGATGATTAATCCACTATGGTGAAAAACAAAGAGATACAAGAGTGTGTACAAGGGACAACTAGAAGAAATTCAGTTTCTTTCTCTCCAAGAACTCCCAATCTCTCTAAACCCTAACCCTATTTCTTTCATCTCTTTTCTGCTCTTTAAGAACTTATTTTACACTGAAAACACATCCCTTATTTATAGTCCAAGGCTCATAGGCCAATTTCTTGCGTAACAAGGAATCTTGCTCTAACCAGGAAACACACTCGCACTCCTGTGGCAAAGTACCCACGCTCTTGCGCCAATTCTCTGTCCAGATGCATCCGCAAACCCAGAATTTGCTCTCCTGCACCAAGTTAATCGAGCTCCTATGCTAATCCGTGCACCTTCGTGATGAGCTTTATGCGGTTGTGCCAACCTTCCATCTTTGCATGTCTGACACTGCATCTAATGTGTATTTGGTGCTCCGGCGCCACTTCATTTGCATGCCTGCATGATTTTTCTGCCTGCACTATACAACTTGAGCCACATACTTCACATCCATTAATTGAAAGAATTATAATTGCTGGTACAAAAATCAATATTCAATTTTTAACATTTAAGAGGTTAACTTCAGTACTGGTAAACTTTAACTTTTTACTTTTAATTGCTTTTTGCTTCAAAGTCATGCTTTTATATTTTATGATTAAGCATTAAACACCAAATTGTTATATTATTCACATCTTCATGATATTACACAATGTTTCTTATAATTAAAGTATTATAGGAAACATTATAAGTGCAAATGAATTTTTTGGTGTTTGATTTTATTAAAAGTTTAATTTCATTTTTGTTTGTATATGCTTTATGATGGTATAAATTTGCCCCTTCTAGATTCAATTTCTAGCTACGTCCTTGGAAGAGGTATATAATTGAAGAGACAGTTACACAGACCAAAAGTCTAATTTAGTAGTAAATCAAAGCTAAAACTATAGGACAGTACAAATCGACTAGCCAAATAAAACATATTAATATAAATCAAAAGCCTCCCTCAAGAGGGAGCTTAACCCTATAAGGAGTTCAACGACCTCTTAATTTTCAAACTATAAATGCTAAACCTTGCATTTCTTTTATGGCTATGCATAATGCTGCTTTTTGGTCCTCAATTCAAGCTGTAACAGTCATAGAATATTGTACAACATGAAATGAGAGTTATACAAAACTATAACCAATTTATAAATACTTCGTTTCTTATTTACTAACTATATGTATGTACTAGTTGCACTCGATAGAGGGGGTGATATTGAAAGGAATTTTGAGCCTACAATCGGCAGGAAGATCATGTGCCTTTCCTAAACCAGAGGGTAGGATTCTATTAGTAACCGATTTCAAGCACTTACAGATTTTCTTACGGTCGTTCTGGGTCTTGGCTATTTCATAGATTGTCTTGACCTTATTGCAGCAGTCTGGTGACACTTCTCCACCAAATATGAGATAACCAGCACATGGTATCAGCCAGTGCACCACCTGGTCATAGCTTATTCCTGCTTTGGTCATGGGTGCACTCACTATCATGCACACGAGCACCAAGCAGGCTAGTTTCAGGACTAGTATAGAGCTAACCATAATAACCACTCTATGCTCAAAATACTCTAAAACTGAGCATGCAAGGCAACTCTCATGTGAATTAGTGAGAGGGTTTTAAATAATATAGAAGAGTCATTAGTGATCAATGAGTGTAGTAGTTGCGTTTTTGATGGTTTAATTTGTCTCATGACACAAAATTTCAATGAAAGTGCCAGGCCTGACAAGTCGAGAAACAAAATTTATATCGATTACAACTTGAAAATTGATAAACTATTTAGCTAACATTATTATCATTCATAATAAAGAACTACGTTTGACAGCCGAGATTAATATATTTAGCTAAGCAAATGTCGTTTTCCCATACATGGAGTTGCTCATCCAATTAAGAAAGGCTGAGCTAACCATACAAAAATAAATAATTAATCCATCTTAAGAGAATTGCAAGAGAAGGATTCAGCTTCGTAAAATTGACAGCATCTACTGTACATGGATTACTAGAAACTGCAATATGAGACATGTCATGGGTTCACGGTTTTGTGCAGATCTTAAATTTATTAAGTGATTGGAAGCAGGTTATTGTAATATTTGGAGCAACCCACCAATGCAATTAAAAGGTTAATTTTATGTGTGCACACACGCAGACACACATATATATAGTGAATTATTCCTACATAATAATCATCTCCATATCAAAAAAATTCATTTGACAACATAGAAGACTATGTAAATATGGGGATTGGCAACTCGAAAGTCAAAATTGATGAAGTTACAGACATTAGTTAATGTATATGACATGAAATCATTAAAAGAAATACTCACAAAACGATTTGAAATTTAATAAATCTATCTCTTTTTATCACCCTATATACTGAAATTGACAGGAATCTTTCTAATTTCTTTATGTAGGTAAATATCAAATTTGTGAGAATAATTACACGCATACAACCAATTTATATAATAAACGCTATACAATCTGATATAGGGCAATCTTATTTGATAAGCGATTGTTATTACATTATTTTATTTTAATTTCATTATTGCTTATTATTTTACGCAACCAATGAAATTTTTGTCATGTTAGGTTGTAAGATATTAGTTACTTATACATAATATTAATTTTTAATAAATTAATTACAATTTGAAAATAAAAATATTATTTATCTTAAGTTTAAATCCTAATAAGTTTCATCTTATAATTGACATGATATTAATTGATT
The DNA here is from genome assembly GCA_013180625.2 of Boswellia sacra. Classification (NCBI taxonomy): domain Eukaryota; kingdom Viridiplantae; phylum Streptophyta; class Magnoliopsida; order Sapindales; family Burseraceae; genus Boswellia; species Boswellia sacra. The sequence continues at coordinate 12,718 of SNVD02005822.1, forward strand.
TATTTTTACCAATTGTTTTATGATAATAGATAAGATTATAGGTTAACTAAATTAATGGTAGTTCTTTAATCAATGTCACATCATTTGGTGCTATGTAAATGCAGGGATATACACTTGTGATGAGATGTATAAGGTTTTCAAATCACATATTATTATTTTTTTTAAAAAATTATAGATTGTTTGGTAGATTCAAAAAAATATAATATTATTTGATAGACATCATCTATTCACTACAAGAAAAACAGTTTTTTTGCGATCAAGTTTTTCGCGATGAAAGAAATTTCGTCACAAAAGCTACTTTTTGGAGAATATGATTGTGAGATCTGGAAGCATGAAGTTACGTGCAATATAACAGTAAACTGTAAAGTAAAATGATACATGAGGATTTTATATGGTTCGGTTATAAACCTACATCCATAGACAACTTTGAGCTGTAATTCACTAAGTTCTTTTTTGTACAATCTTTAGGACCGTTTATAATGCTGACTCACTCTCACACACTGACCTAATCTTTGTAAAACAAAATTTCATCAAGTGCTTAGACTCTAGTGACACTGCCCACTCTCTGTCGCTGATAACTTAACAATACACTATTAAGTAAAATATAACCACGATGTTTTGTTAGCCCTAAGGCTATATGATAATTTTGATGATAACAATACACATTGATTCATTGAGATTTACTAATATATTTATTTATATGCAAGAATAAGATTATTGAAATAATTATAAAATCAAGAAGGGGTTTATTAAAATGAAGTGTTGAAGCTTAGGAGAAGACTACATGTTAAAGGCATCAAAGTTTAAGTACAAGGTTTGATTCAAGGAATGTGATATATGAGCAATGTTCTATCAATTGGTCATATATTTCTCTACAAATGTCCAAATAATGTGATTCTTGAGCCTTTGGAAAACTTACTCTATTTATAACATTTCATATGTTTTAAATAAATTCAAATTTTAAGTGCAAGATCGTCCAAATCATCATGCAAAGTGAAAGACAAATGAAAGCAGCTGACATGAGCACCGAATACTCTTTTGGACATATCTTGAGCTAGAAAAATCAAAATGACTTGATTCTTGTGGCATTAGAAAGATGACTTAATGGGGCACATTTCATATGTTTTGAAGAAATTCAAATTTCAAATGGAAGACCGACATAATTGACATGCAATTCGGTGGACTGACACAGAGAAGAAAAATCAACTCACATGAGCACCGAATGGTGTTTTGGCCATATCTTAAGATAGAGATATCCAAATTCTTTGAATCTTAATGTTTTGGAAAGCTTATTCAAATATAAAGATCTTTTATGTTTTGAAGAAATTCAAATTTCAAATGGAAGGCTGACAGAATTATCATTCAAGTCAGTGGACAGACACATGGAAGAAAAATCAAGTCACTTGAGCACCGAATGGTGTTTTGGCCATATCTTGAGCTACAGATATCCAAATGACTTGGTTCTTGATGCGTTGGAAAGCTTATTCAAATTTGCAGATCTTTTATGTTTTACAGAATTTCAAATTTCAAACGGAACATTGACAAAAATGGCAGACAAGATTACGGTTTTTATGGTGGGCAGAAAATTTGGAGATGGTGTCTTCACTTGATTAAGTTCATCTCATTTGCCTATAAAAGGAGCCATTCTCCCATGCATTCAATAAGTGCAAGAGAAGCATTTTATCAAGCAAAAAAAAGCCAAGAGAAATATCAAGTTTATAGAGCTTTTATATTCTTTATCTACTCTTTGAAGAGAGTTGTACTTTTGTTGTAAAAACTTTTCTTTGTTCTTATATTGTGTGAGAGTGAGATCTTCTTGTAAAGGATAAAAGATATCCTTGAGAGAACTCTTTCCTTGGTGAGGTTGTTCATCAAGAAGAACTCTTGGTGTGGTGTTATCAAGAGTTGAAGAAAAAAAGTCTTGGTGAAGTTGTTCATCAAGCAAGTTGTAAAGTATTCTACAACTTAGTGGAAAGCCTAGCTTTTGGAGGAGCTAGGAGCCCGTGGACGTAGGCAAGGTTTGCCGAACCACGTAAATTGAGTTTGCACTCTCTCTATCCCTATACTCTTTACATTTACTTGCACTTGAGATTATTTATTATTGCTATTCTCTTGATTGCATCTTAGATAACTTCTATTTTCATCTTCTTCACCTTTATTCTCAAAGAAAAAGTGAAATAATTTTTATCTTTCAAGAAAAGTTTTACAAATCCGTTTTGATAAATAAAAAACCCAATTCACCCCCCCTCTTGGGTTGCCATACCTGGGTCAACAAGTGGTATCAGAGCAAGGTTGCTCATTTTTTTTTTAAATCTTAACCGATTTTGAGCTATGGCTACTTTTAATTCAACTTCATATGTTGAGGGACTTTCTATCTCTAGACCTCCATTTTTTAATGGAAGTGATTACTCTTATTGGAAAACTAGAATGAGTATTTTCTTGAAATCTTTTGATTATGATTTGTGGTCTATTATTTTGGAAGGACCTTTTGTTCCTACCAAAATTGAAAATGGGGAATGCATGCTTAAAGAACCTAAAGAGTTTAGTGAAGATGATAAAAAGAAATTGAGTTTGAATGCTAAAGCTATGAATGTGTTGTATTGTGCTCTAGATAGAAATGAGTTTAATAGAATATCTACTTGTTCTACGGCACAAGAAATATGGCACACACTTGAAGTAACTCATGAAGGAACTAGTCAAGTTAAAGAATCCAAAATTAGTATGCTAGTTCATAGTTATGAGCTTTTTAAGATGAAATCGGATGAATCAATTTCTGAAATGTTTACTAGATTTACGGATATTATTAATAGTTTGAAATCTCTTGGTAAATCTTATTCTAATGTTGAAATGGTGAGAAAGATTCTTAGGTGTCTACCAAAATCTTGGGAGCCAAAGGTGACGGCAATTCAAGAAGCAAAGGACCTCACCAAACTACCATTAGAAGAACTTATGGGTTCTCTCATGACTCATGAAATCACCTTGAAGGAGAATAAGAAGAAGATTGCAAGTGGCAAACATGTGCTTCATGGCTTTAAGAGAAAATGAGATAAGTATTCTAAACCATGATCCTAAGCTTTCATATGATGAATTACTTGAAGCATTCCAAAATTTACATGCGCAAGTTGATAAACAAAATTCAAAAATCAATGCTTTCAAAAAGAAGTCAAAAATCATGTTTATCTCATTAGAAGAGGTTGGTGTAAATAAATGAAGCTTTAGAAAATGAAAATGAATTTTAAAGCAAAAAGATTTGACAGTTTGGAAAGTCAAATACATTTTTTTAAAACTGAAAATGAGATTAAAACAAAAGGATTTTGATAAATTAGAGAAAGAAAATGCTAGTTTGAAAAAGGAAAATAATGAGTTAAGAAATATTGTTGATAGTTTTACAAAAGCACAAAAAATTTGAATTCTATGTTACAAAACCAAAGGTGTGTTTTTGATAAAAGAGGTTTAGGATATAAAACTCATAAAATCAAAAGTATTTTAAAAATTATTTTGCTCATGCATCTTCTAGGAATAATCCTAATCATTCATGTACTATTGGGAAGAAAAGGACACAAAGTGCTTCTTGTATATTAAGAGAAATCCTAATTTGAAACAAATATGGGTTCCAAAAAGTACCATAACTAACCCCCAAGGACCCAAGAACTTTTGGGTACCAAAAAGTTACTCCTTGAATGTTGATTGTAGAGACAAAGTGGAAAACACAAGTGGTACTTAGATAGTAGATGCTCAAGGCATATGACCGGAGATGCCTCCAAGTTCTCAAGATTAATCATGAAGAAAGGAGGATATGTGACCTTCGGTGATAATGCCAAAGGAAGGGTAATCAGACATGGTGATATTGATGATGATATTGTTGAGGTAGAAAGGCAAATCAAGGAATCAAGGCTTGATGAAAAGAGTCAAGATGAATTACAACTTCAACAAGAAAAGCTTGAGGAAGTAAATGATTCTTCCCAAGAATTACCAAAGGAAGGGAGGTATGCAAAAGCTCATCCTAAAGATCTTATTATTGGTGAACCATCACAAGGTATGAGAACTAGATCTTCTTTTAGAAACTTTTGTAATCATTTTGCATTTGTCTCCCAATTTGAACCAAAAAATTTTAAAGAAGCCGAAAATGACGAAAGTTGGATTTTGGCTATGCAAGAAGAATTAAACCAATTTGAAAGAAATCAAGTTTGAGAATTAGTCCCTAGACCCAAAAATCATTCTATTATAGGCACTAAATGGATTTTTAGAAATAAAGTAGATGAAAATGGCACCATTATTAGAAACAAAGCTAGACTTATTACTCAAGGATACAATCAAGAAGAAGGTATTGATTATGAGGAAACCTTTGCACCAGTTGCTAGATTAGAATCAATTAGAATGTTGTTTGCATTTGCATGTTATAAAAATTTTACATTATACCAAATGGATGTCAAAAGTGCATTTTTAAATGGTTACATTATGGAGGTAGTATATGTAGAGCAACCTCTTGGTTTTCAAAATCATGATTTCCAAACCATGTTTTCAAACTCAAAAAGGCACTTTATGGCTTGAAACAAGCACCAAGAGCATGGTATGATAGATTGAGCAAATTTCTCATTGATAATGGTTTTGAAATGAAAAAAGTTGATAATACTCTTTTTGTTAAAACAAAAAATGATGATTTATTAATTGTTCAAATATATGTTGATGATATTATATTTGGTGCTACTAATATTTCTATGTGTGAAGAATTTTCCAAGTGTATGCAACAAGAATTTGAAATGAGCTTAATGGGAGAATTAAATTTCTTCCTTGGACTTCAAATCAAGCAATCAATGGATGGGATCTTAATAAATCAAGCTAAATACACAAGAGATCTTCTCAAGAAGTTTGGCATGGATAATTCAAGGACATATAACACACCTATGGGTACATTAACCAAGCGTGACAAAGATGAGAAAGGAAAAGATGTTGAGGTAACAAAATATCGAGGTATGATTGGCTCTCTTTTGTATTTAACTGCTAGTAGACCCGATATTATGTTTAGTGTATGTATGTGTGCTAGATTTCAATCTTGTCCAAAGGAATCTCACCTTAAGGCTTTAAAGAGGATATTTAGATATCTTCTTGGTACCATAAATCTAGGTCTTTGGTATCCTAAGTGTGATAATTTTGATCTAATTAGTTATTCGGATGCGGACTTTGCTGGAAGTCTTCTTGATAGAAAGAGCACTAGTGGCTCTTGCCATTTTCTAGACATGCATTAGTCTCATGATTTAGTAGAAAACAAAATTCTGTTGCCTTATCAACCGCGGAAGCCGAGTATATTGTAGCAGGAAGTTGTTGTGCACAATCTCTTTGGATGAAACAAATTTTAAAAGATTATGGTGTGGTATTTGATCACATTCCCATCAAATGTGATAATACAAGTGCCATTAACATTTCAAAAAATCCCATACAACACTTTAGGACTAAGCATATAGAGATTAGACATCATTTTATTAGAGATCATGTGCAAAAAGGTAATATTTCTTTAGAATTTGTTCCCACCGAAAAACAAATAGCTGATATATTTACTAAACCCCTTAGTCAAGATAGATTTTGCATAATTAGAAGAGAATTAGGCATGTTGGATGTATCTTAATTTTTCTTTTATTTGATAATCTTTGAATGGTAACATATGTTAAGGGGGAGAATATATTTAGGGGGAGTAATTAATTTGATTACATCTTTTTGATGATAAAAAAAGGGGGAGAAATGGTTGGATTGCTTGTATTTATAACAATTGCTCTCTTTTTGTTTATTCTTGATTTTATTTTCATTCTCTATTTTAGATATTATTTAAAAGCAATCAATGGTTTGTCATCATCAAAAAGGGGGAGATTGTTAGCCCTAAGGCTACATGATAATTTTGATGATAACAATACACATTGATTCATTGAGATTATATTTATGCGCAAGAATAAGATTATTGAAATATTATAAACTCAAGAGGGGTTTAAGTTTAAAATGGAAGTGTGAAGCTTAGGAGACGACTACAATGTTTAAAGGGCATCAAAGTTTTTAAGTACAAGGTTTGATTCAAGGAATGTGATATATGAGCAATGTTCTATCAATCGGTTAATATTTCTCTATTAAATGTCCAAAAATGATGTGACTCTTGAGCCTTTGGAAAGCTTACTCAATTTATAACATTTCATATGTTTTAATGAAATTCAAATTTCAAGTGCAAGGTTGTCCAAATCATCATGCAAGTTAAAAGACAAATGGAAGCAGCTGACATGAGCACCGAATACTCCTTTGGACATATCTTGAGCTAGAAAAATCAAAATGACTTGATTCTTGCGGCATTAGAAAGATGACTTAATGGGGCACATTTCATATGTTTTGAAGAAATTCAAATTTCAAATGGAAGACCAACATAATTGACATGAAATTTGGTGGACTGACACAGAGAAGAAAAATCAACTCACATAAGCACCGAATGGTGTTTTGGCCATATCTTAAGATAGAGATATCCAATTGCTTTTATTCTTAATGTTTTGGAAAGCTTATTCAAATATGAAGATCTTTTATGTTTTGAAGAAAGTCAAATTTCAAATGAAAGGCTGACAGAATTATCATTCAAGTAAGTGGACAGACACATGGAAGAAAAATCAAGTCACTTGAGCACCGAATGGTGTTTTGGCCATATCTTGAGTACAGATATCCAAATGACTTGGTTCTTGATGCGTTGGAAAGCTTATTCAAATGTGCAGATCTTTATGTTTTACAGATTTTTCAAATTTCAAACGGAAACATTGACAAAAATGTGCAGACAAGATTACGGTTTTTATGGTAGGCAGAAAATTTGGAGTTAGTGTCTTCACTTGATTAAGTTTTTCCCATTTGCCTATAAAAGGAGCCCTTCTCCCATGCATTCAGCAAGAAAAAGAGAAGAGCAAGAGAAGCATCTATCAAGTAAAAAACAAGAGAAATATCAAGTCTAAAGAGCTTTTATATTCTTTATCTACTCTTTGAAGAGAGTTATACTTTTTTTGTAAAAACTATCTTTGTTTTATATTGTGTGAAGAGTGAGATTTCCTTGTAAAAGGATAAAAGATATCCTTGAGAGAACTCTTTCCTTGGGGAGGTGTTCATCAGAAGAAACTCTTGATGTGGTGTTATCAACGATGAAGAAAAAAGTCTTGGTGAAGTTGTTCATCAGCAAGTTGTAAAGTATTCTACAACTTAGTGGAAAACTTAGCTCGTGGAGCTAAGAGCCCGTGGACGTAGGCCTGTCTCTTATACACATCTAGATGTGTATAAGAGACAGCTCTATCCATATACTCTTTACATTTACTTGCACTTGAGATTATTTATTATTGCTATTCTCTTGATTGAATCTTAGATAACTTATATTTTCATCTTCTTCACTTCTATTCTCAAAAGAAAAAGTGAAATAATTTTTATCTTTCAAGAAAAGTTTTATAAATTCGTTTTGATAAATAAAACCCAATTCACTCCTCCTCTTGGGTTGTCATACCTGGGTCAACATGTTTGACACTGAATTACATAAACACTCAACTCGCAAGTTTTCTCAAGTGTATACTAACTCAAACAGACCTAACTAAAATTCATGCACAATCACAATCTCTTATACATGAATAAAACACTTATAAAACAAAATCATACAAGCATTCCAATTTGCATTGAAGCTCTCCTCTAATTCTTGAAATGCCGTGACATATACCCACATATATAAGTTATGTAGAATAACGTTATATATGGTGTGATATTCGATTGTGCTATCTCTCCAAAATCTTGTAGAATCTTAATTAAATTCAATTAGGATAAAGGACAATAATTTAGGAAGTGATATAAGCAATCTCCTAAATAGAAAAGGATACAAATATGTGTTCTCCTAAATCAACTAGGATACATCAATAATATCCTCATTAAAAGAGATATTCAATATGAATAAAATACTTCCTTAAATAAACTTTTAGAGATAGTAAAATGATAGGTGTCTATTTATGTATTACTTTTATATCAATTCGTCCATGTTTCTTTGCTATATTCCTTGGTATTTTTATGTTTTTGTGTGGTTTTGATGTTTGTAGGAGTTTTGGAGCAACTTGCACAAAAATGGAGTAAAACCCTTCATTTTCACCTCTGCTAGTCAACCATCCTCTCGGATTTAATTGTATTGATATACAATGAACCCGATGACATATTATATACCGTTGGAAAGCTCTCGAAGTCTATTTTCTGGAGAAATTTATGGTTTATAAATCCATTCAGTGTACCAAAAGTTTTAATCAAAACAGTGTGAGATGTATAGAAATATAATTCCACAAGTCACTGTAGCATGTATAATACGGGGCACTGTAGCAATTCACTGTAGCAGAGTATTTAAACACAATTTAGGGTTTTATTTTGAGAACTTGAAGAGGGGAAAACGTGGGAGGAGGCTGCATTTCTGGATTTCTCTCATCCCTTGGAGTTCTTGAAGTAGAAAGAAGATTTTGAAAGAGGAGGAACTACAATTCCAAGAAGATTCATCTACACAGAAGATTTTCAAAGAATTTGCTAAGTTCTTTCTTTCTTTTTCAATTCTAGAATTTCTCTGTATTGTATTTGTTATTCTGATTGAATATGTGTAACTAAATCTGAATTGGTTGAGGGTGAGTTCAAAGCCCTTGATATGGATTTTGTGAGTTGATTGTGTAAGAAATTGTTATCCAATTCTCTAATTGAAGTTGCTTGTATTTTCCCATATCTAATGCTTATGATTGCTTATGATTGCTTACTGATTGTATTTGGAATGGCCAACTGAATATAATCTGTTGTTGTCTATTGCTAGATTAGAAATCTGGATCCGTAATTGTCATGAATTTCCAATCATTAGTAGCAAAATTGTGATCAGAGATTGCAATTGGAAAATACAACCTAGGTTAAATATTCCGAACTTGTGTGATTATTGCTTAGATCAACCTATCTTTCTCATCGTAATGCTTCTATTGAATTAAACTTAGAGAGCTTGTTCTAGGTTGTTTAATGGATAGAGATTAAATAAAGAGCTTGTTTTATTAACAACAAAGTAAGGAAAGATTGGGATAACAGAGCTTGTTGTTATCTACGGTTGATAACTTCAATGTTGTAATTGGATTACAATCCTATGTTAATTCACAAATTCATATCTTGTGGCAGAGAATGAACTCTTAACCAAATGTCTCTCATTGATTTTTCACTCCATTTAACTTTGCTTTGTGTTATTCTTCATTTGCTTTCGTATTAAGTTTAGTTAATCAATCAACAAACCCCCCCTGTTTAGTTTATTATTGCTAGAAAATAACAAATTCAATTAGAATCAATCCTCGTGGGAACGATATCTACTTATCACTTTATTACTTGTGCGACTAGTATACTTGCTAGTTTCGAACGCATCATAAAATAAAAAACAACATCACATAATATTTTTATCACAAGTTGGTCCAAAATTATCATGTGCATGGCACATGCAAGGATGTCACACGTTGACACAATAATCTCTTCCTTTTTGGCAACTTGTGATGAAAACATCAATTTGTTTCTGACCAAATAATAGCACACAAAGATAAGTCCAACAACTACAAGCAATCATATGTCTTCTAACAGAAAATGCTTAACTAAAAGAAATAAGAACTTTTCAGTTATAAACCACAACAGAATAAGTTATAACAAAAAGATAGCTGAACATAGATAACATGTAAAACAAGACAAAGTTAAGTTGGACAACCCTGTCAAATAACATGTAAGCAAAGTATAGGCAATAACAAAATCAGAGCTAAATAAAACCGACAAATAATACAGGTAAAAACACAGAAAACAAAAATTAAGACAAAACAAAAATTAAGTAGTTCTTGCAACGATAACAAATATGAAACAAAGCATAAAACTCCCCTTTACTTACTTTCCCTGGATCAATTCAAGGTAACAAACACAAACATAGAAACAAACAAGTTATAAATCTCTTCTCCCCCTTGGTTTCATAACAAGTTTAAAAAATAATTGAAGAGCAAACTAATGATGTCGAGCAGATTTGCAAACAGGAGGTGAAAAGAAACGTCCATATAATTTCTTGGTGCCGATAGCCGTAGTCTTCAACTTCTTGTTGGTGGTGGATAGTGTAAGGGGCTCAGAAGCCACGGGAGTATCATGCTCTCCAGTTGTATCCGAGGAAGTAGCAGTAACCTCTATCACAATCTTGCGGATTGCCTTGTCAAGTTTGTCTGTACTGATTTTAGTTGGTTGTGACTAAGCAACGGATTGTTGTAGATCTATGAGAGATTCTACTGCAAGCTAGCTTGAGATTTCTTTTACTGTTTTTGCTTTAAGAGCTGGTTCATGTGTGTGTTCTGCATCAGGTGTGTTTTTTGCATCATGTGAGGATGACTACTGTGGTAAGAGACATGTTGTTCTACTTCAGGAACTGATGCATTGTCACGTTAGTTTACAAAAGGTGGTGAAGGTGATGGCTGGTTCCTCTTGAGCTGGCTCATCTGACAAAGGTTCATCCAGTAGTTTTGGAACTGCTGCTGTAACTTGTTTGTTCTTATTGTCAGATTTCTGCTTTACCACTTTGACCTTATTCTTGCTCTTCATTCTGTTCCTTTAGCATTTTTCTTTGATTTCTTTTGCTTCTTTTTCTTTTTTGTTGTCATGTCTATCTCAACAGCAGGTTGTTCAGCTTGATCCTCCTCTTGCATTGGCTCTACTGAATACTCTTGCACCACATTTTCAATTTCCATGGGTGGTTTGTCTTTTTCAATAATAAATTTTCCAACAAGTTTGGTCTCTAATTCAGATTATTTTGCTTTGATGTCCTTGACATCCTGCACAATATCAGACAAAGTAGAATTTATCAAAGCAAGCT
>SNVD02005823.1:0-23549 GCA_013180625.2 Boswellia sacra
TTGTGCAAATCAATATGTTCTAGAAAGCTGAGAGAAATTTCTATAACTTTCATGAAGGCATGTGATTAAAATTCACAACATTTCGATGTCAAAATTGATGGTCAAAGTCGGTGCCTAATGTTCCCAATTGTCAAAGATATTTACAACTAATATTTGACAATTATGCCCTTGTAATTTGACAAGTTTGCCCCTGGATGTATCTATAAATAGAGGTGCCTTGTGACCCATTAGGGCATCTTGGCCTTGGCTGGACCATGTTGGCTTTGGCTAGGATCTTGTATTGTGTTTTGTGTGTTTATGTTATTAATGAATTTCCTTTTTCTTGCATTTTATTTTCTTTTTATTATAATGTTCTTCTAATTTCTCTTTTGCTAAGGTGAAAGGGTGAAACCCTTGATATGAGAATAAGGATTCTCTAACCCTTAATATGTGCCTAATAATCTTAATCTTATAATGTTTATTCAATATGATTTATATTTAATTTCTTAATCAATCTTGACACCACTCGTAAAGTGGAGGTCTTGATCCATTGTCGACAATCCTTGGCACATCAAATGCTTGGATCCTTTATAGATGATGTATGGTTCTTCCTTACCGATACGAATCTAGTTAGGAACCTTGATTTGTTATAGACATATGGTGATTGGCACATTGGATGCTTGAACCCATTTACATGAAGTGGTATAAATATTGGTAATGAAACAAATATATTCATATAACTAAAATGGGTTAATTATCCTTATTTGAAATATCAAGGGCGGATCCCCTAACCTTAGCCTTCATTGTTATTGTGTTAATTCCTCTTGTATTTTAATTATTCTATTATTTATGAACTTTGTATTTTATTTACTATGGTAGGTTCTACCACCTTATGAAATTGTTCTTTAATTTACTATGGTTGGTTATACCACCTATTTCCATGGATGGTTTTACCTCCCTTGCTTTTTGTTTTATATTTGAATGGTCGGTAATACCGCCTACCATCTTACATATTTATTGATATTATCTTGTCATTTCTTTGAATTATTCATATCATATTTGCTTATCTTATAATTTGTAACGCTAAAATCTCCTTCCTCTGTTGGATCCGTACCTCCAGTGCTCTCACACATTGATATTTACTCGACACTTCCTGTACTTGTGGAGCAATCCTATATTACAACTTCATTCATTCACTGTTCTCCCCCAACTTATTTAGAATACTCAATCTTTTTTTTTGTAGTAAAACAAAAAGAACACTTTGTTTTTTGTAGAAAACTGTGGAATTTTGCCAATTCGTTGACCCAAAACGTCACCCACAGCATAGTCACTCGCATCGCACATGATCTCGAATGGATAATCCCAATTTGGAGATTGGATTATTGGAGCCGAAGTCAAGAGATCCTTCAGTTTCTCAAATGCCTCTTTGCATTTCTCATCAAATTCAAAGGACACATCATTCTGCAATAATCTGCATAGAGGCAATGCTATCTTCGAGAAATCTTTGATGAATCGACGATAGAAGCCTGCATGACCGAGAAACGAATGAATATCCCGCACACTTGTGGGAAGGGATAAGGAACATATAAGATCTATCTTGGATTTATCAACTTCTATACCCTTAGCAGAAATAACATGTCCCAAAACTATACCCTGATCTACCATAAAATGACATTTTTTCCAATTTAGAACAAGGTTAGTTTCCATACATCTTTGAAGTATAAGTGTAAGGTTATCAAGGCATTTATCAAAAGAATCACCAAAAACACTAAAGTCATCCATAAATACCTCAATAATGTTCTCAACATTATCAGAGAAAATACTTACCATACACCTTTGGAAAGTGGCAGGGGCATTGCAAAGACCGAATGGCATGCGTCGATTATCAAATGTGCTAAATGGGCATGTGAATGTAGTTTTCTCTTGGTCCTTAGCAGCAATGACTGACTACATCCTGAGTAACCATCAAGAAAACAACTAATGCGAATGACCTGCTAATCTCTCCACATTTGATCAATGATGGGCAAAAGAAACGTGATCCTGCGAGTTGCAAGGAATTGAGCTTTCGATAATCAATACAAACTCGCCACCTTGTTTGGATACGAGTGGGAACTAGCTCATTATTGTCATTCTTAACCACCGTAACACCAGATTTCTTCGGAACAACTTGGACTGGACTCACCCACTTGCTGTCCGAAATTGGATAAATTACACCCACATCTAACAATTTCAGGATTTCTTTCTTGACAACTTCCATCATTGGAGATTCAACCTCCGCTGTGCTTCTCGAGTGGGCTTGGATCCTTCTTCTAATAAGATACGGTGCATGCATATGGCTGGGCTAATACCTTTGATGTAAGCAATTGTCCACCCAATGGCTGTTTTGTGATCTCGAAGCACTCGAATGAGTTTCTCTTCTTGTAATGGTGTAAGGCCCTTGGCTATTATGACTGGCAAAGTATCCTTCTCACCCAAGAATACATACTTCAAATGTTCTGGAAGAGGCTTAAGCTTCAAGGTAGGGGCTTTCATCACAGAAGGAAGAATTTTCTCATTAGATAAAGGCAATTCAATGTACGAAACATCATACCTGTTTGTGGCGATAGTTATAGTCTCATCCAAGCTTGCCACAACTTTCTCCACTTCTTTAGACACATGTATCAACTTTCCTGGTTCTTTGAAACTATCTGTCCTTATGTGTTCACTAATGGCTACTTCCAATTCATCTTTGCGAGTTAACTCAAAAAATTGTTGTGCCAAAGAATCAATGACATCAACTGCAAAGACAGAATGTAAGTCAGTAAGGTATCTCATTGCTTCAAAAATATTGAAGCGAATCACCTCGCCATCAAATTCCATGGTGAGAGTGCCATCATGAACATCAATCTTGGTTCGGGCAGTTTTCAAGAATGGCCTCCCTAAAAGAATAGGTGTTGGATTGGGAGACGTCTCATCCTCCATTTCCAGAACATAAAAGTCTGCTGGAAAAACCAATTGATTCACCTGCACAAGCACATCTTCGACAACTCCCTTGGGATATGCATTAGAACGATCAGCAAGTTGAATTACAATACCAGTTTCCGCAAGGGGTCCAAGATTCAAGGAAGCATAAATAGAATAAGGCATGACATTAATTGATGCTCCTAAATCTAACATAGCTCTTTCAAAATTGGTATTGCCCATGGTGCATGGAATGGTGAACGTACCTGGATCTTTGCATTTCGGAGGAATTTTTCTTTGCAATACAGCTGAAACATTTTCCCCCACACTTACCTTTTCATTTCCTTTCAACTTCCTTTTGTTGGTGCATAACTCTTTGAGAAATTTTGCATAACGAGGCACTTGCTTGATAGCGTCCAGAAGTGGTATGTTTACCCTCGATCTTGCGAAAAGTTTTTCCAGGATTTCTTGTTCTTGGTTCCTGTTCCTTTCCTTGATTTTACCAATCTGCCTGGTAAAATGGTGAGGGGTAACATATGAATTTGGTAACAGTTATTAGATTTACCTTAGAAGTGATGTTTTGTTCACTGGTAGAATTGGTATCTATCCCCTTCATCAATTGTGATTTCTTTGTGATGCTTCGAACTAGCAAGGTATACTAGTCGCACTCGAAGTAATAAAAGTGATAATTAAGATATCGTTCCTACGAGGATATATTACTAACTGAATTTGTTATTTTCCAACCACATTAACTAAATGGTGGGGGTGGGGGGGGGGGGGTGGGGGGGGGGGGGGGGGGGGGGGGTGGGGGGGTGGGGGGGGGGGGGGGGGGGGGGGTTTTGTTGAATGATTAACTAAGTGAAATAAGAATGCAAATTAAGAATAACAAACAGAAGTTAATTTGAATAAAAGATCAATGAGGGAAATCTGGTTAAGGGATCCTTCTCTACCACAAGATATGGATTTGCGAATTAATCATAGAATTGTCATCCAATTACAGTATTGAAATTATCAACCGTAGATAACAACAAGCTCTGTTATCCCAATCTCTCCTTACTTTGTTGTTAAATAAAACAGGCTCTTTATTCAATCTCTATCCATTAAACAATCTCTTTATTCAATCTCTATCCAATTGCAATCTCTGATCACAATTTTGCTACTAAGGATTAGAAATTCAAGACAATTACGGATCAAGATTTCTATTCTAGCAATAGACAACAACCAGATTATATTCAATTGGCCATTCCAAATACAATCAGCAAGTAATCATAAGCATTAGATATGGGAAAATACAAGCAACTTCAATTAGAGAATTGGATAAAACTTCTTGCACAATCAACTTACAAAAACCATATCAGGGGCTTTGAAATCACCCTCAACCAATTCAGATTCAGTTACACATGTTTAAGAACGTGGTAAATACAATACAACAGGGAGACATTCCAGAAAATGAAAGGGAAGGGAAAAACTTAGCAAATTTGATGTAATTCTCTTTGGATTGTAGGTCTTCCTCTTTCCACGCTTCCTTTCTCCTTCAAGAACTCCAAGAGATGAAAGAATTCCAGAGCTGCAGCCTCCACCACGTTCTCCCCTCTTCCAGTTTTTAAAATAAAACCCTAAAATGTGTTGTTTAAATACTCTGCTACAGTGACTTGCTACAGTGCCCGTATTATACATGCTACAGTGACTTGTGGAATTATATTTCTATACATCTCACACTGTTTTGATTACAACTTTTGGTACACTGAATGGATTTATAAACCGTAAATTTCTCCAGAAACTAGACTTCGAGAGCTTTCCAACGGTATATAATATGTCATCGGGTTCATTGTATATCAATACAATTAAATCCGAGAAGATGGTTGACTAGCAGAGGTGAAAATGAAGGGTTTTACTCCATTTTTTTGCAAGTTGCTCCAAAACTCCTACAAACATCAAAACCACACAAAAACATAAAAATACCAAGGAATATAGCAAAGAAACATGGACGAATTGATATAAAAGTAATACATAAATAGACACCTATCACTTTGGTGGAATCTCTAATTGCTTTCCACTTCTTAAAGTTACAGCACTAGCATTCTCTCTTGGATTGATCACTGGCTGAGATGGTAATTTTCCTGAGCTTTGACTCTCAAATTTGCTCATGTTAGTGGCCAATTGTCCCATTTGATTTTCCAGGTTTTGGATACTTGCCATAGTTTCCTACTGAAATTGCATTGTGTTAGTGGCAAGTGCTTTAACAATATCCTGGAGAGACATACCTGAATTTTGTGGAGCTGGTTGTGGTGCTGGTTGTGGTTGTGCTTGAAATGGTTGCTGCACCCTTGGTTGATTGAAACCTGGTGGTCAATGTGGTATGGCATTTGGGGCAATTGGTTGATGATTCCCATATCTTAAATTAGGGTGATCTCTCCATCCAGCATTGTAAGTATTGGAGAAAGGGTCATACCTTTGCCTTGGTTGTCCTGGAAATCCACCCATGGCATTGGCTTGTTCTGTATCTCCTTCTTGCAAAGTTGGACACATGTCGGTTGGATGGTCCATGGCAGAACATACTCCACATGCATAAGATTGCTGCATATGTCCTACAGCCATGTTTTCCACAAGAAAGGTTAGCTCAGAAAGTTGTTGTTCAATGTTCGGAGTGCTTACCTCATTTACTCTCCATGGTACTTGTGGCTCAAATCCGCTACTGAATTGATAGAAGTTTACTGCCATGTTGTCTAAACACAAACAATCAGAAAAGAAAAACAAAGAAAAAACATGAATCAACAATGAAAACAAAATAACAAATCGATTAGAAAATCAATCCCCGGCAACGGCGCCAAAAACTTGATGCGTTCGAAACTAGCAAGTATACTAGTTGCACGAGTAATAAAGTGATAAGTAGATATCGTTCCCACGAGGATTGAATCTAATTGAATTTGTTATTTCCAGCAACAATTAACTAAATAGGGGGGTTTTGTTGATTGATTAATTAAATGAAATATGAATGTAAATGCACAATAACACAACACAAAGTAAAATGGAGTGAAAAATCAATGAGAGACACTTGGTTAAGGTTTCTTTCTCTGCCACAAGATATGAATTTGTGAATTAACATAGAATTGTAATCCAATTACAGCATTGAAGTTATCAACCGTAGATAACAACAAGCTCTGTTATCCCAATCTTTCCTTACTTTGTTGTTAAATAAAACAAGCTCTTTATTTAATCTCTATCCATTAAACAACCTAGAACAAGCTCTCTAAGTTTAATTCAATGGAAGCATTACGATGAGAAAGATAGGTTGATCTAAGCAATAATCACACAAGTTCATATTATTTAACCTAGGTTGTATTTTCCAATTGCAATCTCTGATCACAATTTTGCTACTAATGATTGGAAATTCATGACAATTACGGATCAAGATTTCTAATCTAGCAATAGACAACAACAGATTATATTCAGTTGGCCATTCCAAATACAATCAGTAAGCAATCATAAGCATTAGATATGGGAAAATACAAGCAACTTCAATTAGAGAATTGGATAACAATTTCTTACACAATCAACTCACAAAATCCATATCAAGGGTTTGAAATCACCCTCTACCAATTCAGATTTAGTTACACATATTCAATCAGAATAACAAATGCAATACAGAGAAATTCCAGAATTGAAAAGGAAAGAAAGAACTTAGCAAATTCTTTGAAAATCTTCTTTGTAGATGAATCTTCTTGGAATTGTAGTTCCTCCTCTTTCAAAATCTTCTTTCTCCTTCAAGAACTCCAAGGGATGAGAGAAATCCAGAAATACAGCCTCCTTCCACGTTTTCCCCTCTTCAAGTTCTCAAAATAAAACCCTAAAATGTGTTTAAATACTCTGCTACAGTAACCTGCTACAGTGTCCCGTATTATACATGCTACAGTGATTTGTGGAATTACATTTCTATATTTCTCACACTGTTTTGATTACAACTTTTGGTACACTGAATGGATTTATAAACCGTAAATTTCTCCAGAAAATAGACTTCGAGAGCTTTCCAACGGTATATAATATGTCATCGGGTTCATTGTATATCAATACAATTAAATCCGAGAAGATGGTTGACTAGCAGAGGTGAAAATGAAGGGTTTTACCCCATTTTTGTGCAAGTTGCTCCAAAACTCCTACAAATATCAAAACCACACAAAAACATAAAAATACCAAGGAATATAGCAAAGAAACATGGACGAATTGATAGGAAAATGATATATAATTAGACACCTATCACTCAACCTCCAGGATTTCTTCATTTGGCCACTTGGTAGTATGTTTGCAAGCTAAAGAAGGTGTTGCATGGCCTAAAAGAAGCCCCGCGGGCTTGGTACAATGAGCTCCACCGATTTGTCATCTCCCTTGGCTTTGTTAATTCTCTGTCTGATACTTCGCTTTTCACTTATCATAATCAGGATGTGACAATTTATATTCTTGTGTACGTTGATGATATAATCATTACTAGCAATACAATTATTTGCAATAAATTTATTATAACCATAGAATGAAATTAATTTTATTAAACTAAGCTTAAGCCTTAGAGTCTAAACATGAGATTAAAATTCATATAATGTATATTATATGATTTTAAAATTAGATTACTTAACCAAGAAATAAACTTAAAAAAACGATTAACTTAATCTAAAATAAGTAAATTTGACCTAGATCTCAATTGTTTATAATAAATTAAATTTGAAATATAATACATGAAATCAATTATTTCATTAGTAAATTAATTTATCTATGTCTATGCTGCTATTGGGAATGCTTTATTATATTAACAATTTTAGAGAATTTAAGTGGTAAACATAACAAGGCTATAAATCCACAAGATTAATTCCAATAATAAATAAGTTAGAAAGATTATATTAATTTATTTAAATATGACAATGGAAAGCCAAATGAAGCATGACTACTTCCATTCACTTTATTATTTTTTAATAATTGCCTAATCCTGTATAATTTTAATCTAATTCTAATTCTTATTGATCTTCTTATATTATCGAATCTATAATACCTTCGATTATGTTTACATTAAATTGAAAATTGGAAATAACTCATTCTAAAATTAAACAATGTAGGTGAGTACAAATTGTAGGATATTGATAACTAATTTTGATCCCAAAATTAATGAATACATCGATGACGTAGTTTCTACTAGTAGGACGTGTTAATGAATAACGTGATTAATAAATAGATACATTCACATACCCATTGTCTATATCTATCGTCACAATTTTCTCATAAAATTAATATATAGTTAATATATATTAGTTTAAAGATTACAAACTTTAAATAAAAAATTATATTAATTGATATACAATACATTATTAGTCATATAACTCTTTATATAATTTTTCACTCTCGATTTTAGTCAATGTTTAATTGTAAGTAATTATGTCGTGACCTTATATTGGCATATTTGTATCATCACTTATATTGAAAAATATAAACTATTAATTAAAATTTTAATAATCCTCTTAAATTAAAAAAACTTTGTTTATAACTCATATAATGCTAATGCACCCATGCCATGGACCATCCAGATAATAAATAATATAAAAAATAACAAATTAAAGTTTAAAGAGAAAAAATATATATAATTTAGATAAAAAAATTTATTTCTTCTTTATCTCCTTTTATTTTTCCTCCTCTCTTCCTCACTTTATTTAATAAAGTTCTTTGGATTTTATCTTTGTTCCTTCTTTCTTTCATCAGAATCATCATGTATCCTTCTTCATTTATCATTTGAAACATTGTCTTTTGGCTTAATTTTATTTACTTCTAGATTTTCTCTCTTGTCACCCCATTCAATCCATCCTCGATTCATTTGTTTGAATGCCTTAACATATTATTTGACTTTTTTTAAAAAAATAAACAAATTTAATATGGTAGAACATTCATCTTTTATCTACTTATCTGAACTGTTAGACTCCTAAATAAAAATAAAATGGTTGGATCCACTTGTTTAAATCAGAGATGGACCTACATTTAGGTCTGGGGGGGCCTGAACCCCACCAAATTCTTATGAAAAATATACTATTTGACTTCTAAATGTTTTAAAATTATGTAGATTTGCTTCTCCACTTAAAAAAGGAAGGCAAAATATATTATAATTGTACTAGATAAGTTATAATTCTGCATATGAACTCTCCAAATTTCTCATTTCATATAAATAACTAATGAATTATTAAGTGCCACATTTATATTTTGTATTCTGATTATCTTATATTAATTTCTTTATTTTATTATTTTTATTATCTCACTCTTGAGTAAAACTTAATTTTTTCATATTCAAACTTTCTTTTTTTAAATTCTAAAAATTTTTAGTTACAAAAGCAAACATATGTTATTCTTTTTTATCAATATTTGCTTTTTTTTAAGTATAAAAAATGTGTAAAATTTTCAATGAATTTTTTTTTTATCAAAATTGGAGAAGTTACAACAAATCCTTAAAAATGATATTCTAGGATAACAAGAGTTTTAGATTTCTAACTTTAGTTTTTCTTCAACTTTTTTTCATATTATTTAAGAAACATGTTTACTCATTTTTATTCTCTTGATTTAGATTAATTAATATATATATTTCCATTATTTTATTTTTGACATTTGTATAAGAGTTTATGTTTAATAAATGCATTCATAAAATTAATATAATTTCTGATATTTGAACTTAAAATATAATTTCATCTTTTGGCCTTTTCAAAACTGAAATCTTGGATTGCCATTAGTTTGAATGTTTTAACATCTTATTCAATATTTTAAAATAATAAACAATTTTGGCATAGAAGGACATTTATCTTTGATCCACTTAATATGAAAGACCATCTTTCTGGTCAATTTGTTTGAATGATACCTTTTTTTAGTGCTTAGACTCCTAATTAAAAATAAATAAAGGGATTTAGTAATAGTTTTTAAATATTATATAAAACACGTATAGATTAAGATTTTAAATTTGGAATAATATCACAGATATCCCCTACTTTTAGGTTTTATTTCATTAATAAAAAGCCTTTTTTGTTTTTTCATAAATTTGGTCCCTAGGTTTTGAAAAATACATAACAGATAGGGATGGGCAAAACCCGAGGCCGGGTTGGGGACCTCAATCCCCATCCCCAGCCCTGGCAAGAAATTTATTCCTCGTCCCTAGAAAATTCCCCGGGAAATCCGAGGTCGGGGTCGGGCTGGGAAAATTTCTTTTGAGCATTTACCCGGCTTTTCAATTTTTTTATTCTGCATATAAAAATTACTGTTTATATATATATTAAATTTCTTATTTGTCAACAAAAGGAAGGTGTAGCTTGGTGGTCTTTGGCTGCATTGCTCCCATTTTAAACCAAGTTCAAGCCACTCCATCTGCAGTGAATAATTTTATTTTTCAATCTTTCTTCTACATGCAAAAATTAGTCATTATATGATTTGCAATTTGCAACAAAAGATGAGATGTAGCGCGGTGCTGTATGACATCCTTGTTTCCCCTTACAACTCGGCTTAGCCACTCCATCTATAGATCCCTATACAATAATTTTATTATTGAACTGAGTTTGTGTTGGCTGGGCTGATAACTATTATCATTATTGGGCATAAATAAGACAATTAGATTGGGTTTGGGCTGTCTCTGTAAAAGGATTTGGGTTGTAATATGGTTATATGTGTAATAGAATTCAAAGCAATTCAATTTGTAGTGTATTCTAGGCCACGTCCGAGCCGAGGAGCACATCCCCGCCCCCTGCCTGGCTCCGAGTAGTCCCAAAAATCTTATCACGTCCCTGACCCAAATCCCTAGAATTTTTGATCTCGTCCAAATACAATTATCATCCCTAATCATATATATCTGTTAAATTAACTGTTAACTTCACATAAATATATTGAAATTGGAAGACTAGGATAGTCATTTAAATCTTTAAACTTTAAGGAATAGAAATGTGATGGTGCGATTCAAAAAGTTGCCACACTTACACTCAACCACCAAGCGAAACAAATTGTTTAGTAAGAAATGAACAAAACACATATTTAAATAAAGCTTCTTCTTGTAATAACCAAACAAACCCGTCTCATTTCTCACTCCTTTTTCAATCATCACCGCCTTCATTGATTAAACCCATTCCTTCGTCTCGTTCACAACCCCACCCTCATCATCACTTCCTCTCCTCTTCTCTTCTCAAAATAGCTTCTGTCACTGTAGCTTCCTTCATTGTAGCTACGGCCGCATTACTCTTCATGCGCCTCCACCTACACAAATCACTTAAGCTCCAAGAAGAAGTTAAAGTTATCGACTTTTTGATCGAACTCGAACTTGATGAATTTGAATGACCATTGTTGATTTGCTTTCGGATTTTATTTGAGTTGTGATTTTGGTAAGTGTGATTGGTTGGGATTTGATTCATAACAGTATTTGTTTGATGAGAAAGGGGGAAAGAAAAGGAATAAAGGAAAATGGATATGGGAGAGATGAAGTTGACGATGAAGAATTTTTTTTTTTTTTTTTTTGTGGAAAAAAGAGTTCTGTAATGCTTGGTGTGGCATTTGGGTCTGAGGCTGTGGCTACTAATGTTGGTCGTGGTTGGCAACAGTTTGTTGTTGATGTAGGCTACTAAACGATTCTGATTTTGGTTGTTGGATTTTGAATTCATTTGGTTGAGTTATTTTGGATTTTTTAAAATGATTCTTTGCAATCGGGTTTGACTATGTTTGCCGTTGGTGATTAATGAACGAAGGAAAGAGAAATCGGTGACAGTAAGGGATGAGTTTGCGGCAGTGATGATAAGGGGTCAAATCAGTTAAGTTTTTTTTTTTTTTTTTTGGGTGGTGGTGGTGGGATTTTTTCAGGAGTAGTGATGGTAGTCTAGTTTGTTACAGAGGTGATTTGAATTTTTTTATTTTTAATTAAAATTATTTAATTTAAAAATTATTTAAAGAGTATTTAAGTGATTATGAAATATTTAAATAAAAAAATGATGTCAATGATTTCAATTGAAAGTAGGTTTATAATATATTTTTTAAAATTTAAAGATTAAATTTTTAAAAAAATATAAAAATTTATTTATTGATAAAATAAAGACTAATGACGTGAGAGGTCCCTTTTTAACTTTACAAAAATTGATATAAAACTACAATTGAATCTTTAAAATTCTCGTTGTACAACTTCTTCATCGTAACAGATAGTTAAGTGTCCATAGCCACACAACCCAAAGCTACAGCTTAAACCTCCACCAAGACCAGCTTCGTCATTCCATGACCTGTACAACAATTCAACACTAGAATGGCAACACTCAATCTCAATCTCAATCTATCTAGCCTTCGCCTTACCCGCCACTTGTTCGCCCCACTTGTCTTCTCGCCGCGTTCCTTTCGAAGAATCCATGGCCTCGCCTTCCGCCGCACCCCCAACTACTCCTGCCGCTCCTCCAACTTCTTCCACCGTTGCGCTTACGTCGTCCTCTCCAACGCAGCACCTAGATGCAGCTCTACAGGTGCTTTTGTTTTCTGTGACGAATTTTATCGAACATGTTTTGGGAAGTGGGGAGCGTTTGTTGTTTACTTTCTTGTGTTTTGCAGAATGGAATAGTGATGAGAGATTTGATGTGATAGTGGTTGGAGGAGGGCATGCAGGGTGTGAAGCCGCGCTTGCTTCAGCACGTTTAGGTGCTAAAACTCTTCTTCTCACTCTAAACATTGATAGAATTGCGTGGCAGGTATTAGCAATAACTTTCCTGATAGGATTTGCTCCAAGTTTTACAAACTTGTTCTCACTTAGATGGGTTATGCGCAGCCTTGCAACCCAGCAGTGGGTGGACCTGCAAAATCACAACTAGTGCATGAAGTTGATGCATTAGGTGGTGAAATTGGAAAGGTTGCTGATAGGTAATATTGAAAAACTTCCTATATTTGGCCTAGATACGTTATAGGTTGGTGGTGTTTGACAAATGGTACATCTTATACTAAAGTCTTTAACTCTTTGCTGTTCTTATGCTGTGTGTAGGTTATTTTATTTTATTTTTTCATGCTTGTTAATACTATTTGATTTTCATTTCTTACTTTTGATTTTCATTCATTATATTGTTTAGAGGTCAATGTGTTAGTTTGTTTCAAGCAAAGAGCACCTCCTTTTACGGTGGTTCTGATCTTGCTTGGATGTGCTTGCTCATACCTTCACATGAGTAATCAACATTTTTATTTTCATGTTTCAGTTGCTATTTGCAAAAGCGAGTTCTTAACATCTCAAGAGGTCCTGCTGTTCGGGCATTGCGTGCTCAAACTGACAAAAGGGAATATGCTTTACAAATGAAAAAGATAGTGGAAAGGCAAGTATATTGTGTTTTCCTAGATTCATTTTATTGTTGCCTGGGAAAAATTATAAAGGTTCTTGTCATTTAGAAGTTCTTTGCATTTTCAATTTCCTTGCCACTCCAATGTAACTCTCAGCGGCCATGCAAGCACACCTAGGAGAGAAGAAACAAAAGGAGTCATAAAAGCTCAAGGATAAATTGAACTATAATTGATAATCTGATTCTTCATATCATGCTTTATTCACTTACTACATGACAACGTTAAAATTTCCTTATATTATATTTCAAAAATTGAAATGATAAATGAGTTAACATCTTCTTCTTGAAGACTATACTGTTTCCACTTTTCAATCTCTTCATGTCTAAGTTGTGTAAAATAATTCTTAGTATCACTTAGCATTACTAGTCTTGATGACAGTTATTAAAAAAATTATCAGCTACTCTATGTTAGTCAAGAAAGCAATTTTCTAATCAATACCAATCAGCATGATTCATGATATTTCTCTCTTGTATGCATGTCTGCATTGGTTTTTATCTTCTCCCTAACTCATTCTTCTTTACTCCATCATCAGCACTGCAAACCTTTCTATTAGAGAGGCTATGGTGACAGATATCTTACTAGGAAAGAATGACAATGTTGAAGGAGTTCAGACATTTTTTGGGATGAGCTTCTATGCTCCTTCAGTTGTTCTTACCACTGGCACTTTTATGAGTGGAAAAATTTGGGTTGGTAGAACTTCTATGCCTGCTGGTCGGGCTGGTGAGTCTGCTTCACATGGACTGACTGAAAACTTGCAAAGCCTTGGATTTGAAACTGATCGATTGAAAACTGGAACCCCTGCACGTGTGGACTGTCGCACTGTTGATTTTTCAGGACTGGAACCTCAGCACGGAGATGAAGAGGTTCTTCATTTTAAACCCATGTGTAGGTTCAGTGGATTAAATTTTGCATGATTCAAGATTTTTAATCATGCTTCATAATTTGGTTAAAATGTAAGCTGATAGGAGCATGTATTCTATGTCATTTTTATACTAGAAAAGCTAGGCTAATTACATTTGCCTTATTGACATTGTTAAAGGTAATGGATATCCTGACCAGTAAGTAGATGAGCAGACTTTATGATGTTACTTAGGTTGATTTATTTGTTTAATTGGACCAACTAGCTATGATCAAAGTAATGTTCATTATGTATATATATGATATGGGAATATGAGGCCTATAATTTCTGATGAATTATTTATCTTTTTCTTTTCCTTTCAGAAGTAAAAATTGAAAACTAATGAATATGTTGTGATGAGATTTTGTGATGCCTAGAAATTGATAATTTACAGGTCAGGTGGTTTAGTTTTGATCCTGATTCTCAAATTGTAAGGGAACAAATGTGCTGCTATCTGACACGTACCACAAAAAGAACCCACGAGCTTATTAAAGACAACCTGCATGAAACTCCGACTTATGGGGGATGGGTTGAAGCTAAGGGGCCTAGGTACTGCCCTTCTATTGAAGATAAGGTATGTTACATGTTTAATGTTCTGTTGAATTCTATTTAACTATATTTTTGCTATCAGGTAGCTGTTGCTGTTGCTCTTTTCATTTCTCATGATGCTCTTATTTATTTATATGTTTATTTTTGGTTAAAGGTGTTAAAATCCAAAAACTAATGTGTAAGGTTGTTTAGCAAAAAGCATTTACAAGAGATAGACATGGATTCTCAGATTTGATTGTGGCAAAATATATTTGACGGAGAACCCGTAATCAAAAATAAAACAAACAAACAAAATCCAAAACACACTCGCACAAACAATCAATCACTCACTCACTCTAACAATCCAATAGTCAATTCACACTCTTCTCTGAATAATACCTCAAATTTATCAAAATAATCAATGTCGAATAATGTCTACAAAATAATAATAAAAAAACTATATTTATACTAAACTAACCTTATTGGAATTTGAGTCAAATTAGA
The DNA here is from genome assembly GCA_013180625.2 of Boswellia sacra. Classification (NCBI taxonomy): domain Eukaryota; kingdom Viridiplantae; phylum Streptophyta; class Magnoliopsida; order Sapindales; family Burseraceae; genus Boswellia; species Boswellia sacra. The sequence continues at coordinate 15,200 of SNVD02005823.1, forward strand.
AAAGTCAAAATCCCTATTAAGGTCAAAATCCTTAAACTAATAATTTGGATTTGAATCAAATTGGGAAAGTCAAAATCCCTAATTAAGTCAAAATCCATAAATAATAAAATTCATAATTCAATTAAACCTTAAATAACTAAATTATTGAAAAGACTAAATTATCTCTAATGTAAAAATAAATTATGCTTCATTAATTTTCCGCTGCTTGAAAAACTCGACTTTTGGCAAGTTGCTCAAGGTGGATGTTACTAAAACACAATAAAGCACCAAGTCTTGTCTTACACAAACATAGGAAAATCGTCGATCCAAGTCTGTACTTCACAATAGTCCAAAAGCATAGATACTAGCGGTTGAAAATTAGGCAATGTTGCATTGACGAACGTCAATGTTGGTGAAGAAGCAATCAACATTATAGGAGACTTAAAAATACAGACAAGCATGTCTTGCTTTGAGCATTTATCCAACACATTAGAGGTGTCCAAGAGATCAATTTCAATCTTGGGCTTGGAGACAACTTCTTCAGATAGTTCAACTTCAATCTTTGGGTTGGAGTCTTCTTTTTTAGATGGATGAATGATTTCAATTGACTTCTCATCAACTATTGGCACAACTTCAATAGGATGTTCTTCAACCTTGAAATCTTTAACATTTATAGAGTCAATTTCATCCATAAGCTCTAACTCAATAGAACTCTCTTCAATCTTGACTTCAACATCTTTAACTTGAATCTCAACCTTATGATCAATCTTACTTGGAACATCAACATCCGTAGCATCTTTCTCAACTCTTGCATCAAGAACTTTTTTTTCAACAATTTCACATTTGGTAGGTTGGGCTTGCTCATAAGGTTGTGGGATATTAGTGGGGGAATTCCCACAACTCTCATGTGTTGGGTGATAAGGTGTGTAAGATGCCAACTCAATCTCATAATCATCCAATATTCTAATCATTCGATCTTTCCAATCACAAGATTCATTAGTTAGAGATTGAGAATTCACCACTCTTTGATGCTCATAAGTTTGAAGCTTTCTTCTTAGAGGCATATATCTAGGCTTAAAATGTGAAGGTAGAAAAGTATCAATACCAAGCGTTTCATCTCATCCCATGTCGCAAGTCCTCCCGTGCTTTCAGCATATTTGCGCTTAACTATCCATCATTCAAAAGCAAAATCTCTAAGTTGCGTTGCACTACAGTTAACCGTCATATCTTATGAAAGATCTACATTGTAAAAATATTGCTTCAAGCTTTCAAACCATTTAAGAATCTTTTTAACATAATGAGAACGAAAGTCAGAAAGAATAATTTTCACATGAGGATGACGATAGATGCCATAAAAATTTAATTGTTTGTTGAAGACAATCTCATGTTCCTCATGCTCATAGTTGCTTCGGTAAGCCCAATAAACCATTGGAGCTAAATTGGAAAAATCAAGGTATAGAGGGTTGCATAGAATCGGGTTACACTGCAAGATTTGAGGCATTGAGGGACTCAACTGTATCTTCTCAAAAGTTTAGGGGTTGATTGGTGTTTTCCAAGGAATCCTAAAATCTGATTTTTGGGTTTTTGAAGACTTTGCGGTAAGAATTGGCGATCAGGCAAGAAGGGAAAGTTGATAGGGAGGAATCGATCTATGAATTGGTGGTGGAGGTGAGATACCTCTCGCCAGTTAGCGGTAATGAACAGTGATAGTGACGAACTGTTTTTGGGCGTTTTGAGGGGTTTTCTATGGGATCTTGGTAACGGTGATGAAGGAAAGAATGATGGGAGTGGCCTGATTTACGATCTGGTTTATTTGGTGATGGGTGATTCACTAGTAACTTCAGCAATGAACAGTGACTGGTTTGGGGTTTATGGAATTTAGGATGATTTTGTGAAAATGATGTTAGGCTTTGATACCAATTGGACGGGGAACCCGTAATAAAAAATAAAACAAACAAACAAAATCCAAAACACACTCGCACAAACAATCAATCACTCGCTCACTCTAACAATCCAACACTCAATCCACACTTTTCTCTGAATGATACCTCAAATTTATCAAAATAATCAATATCGAATAATGTCTATAAAATAATAATGAAAACCTATATTTATACTAACCTAACCTCATTGGAATTCGAGTCAAATTAGGAAAGTCAATATCCCTATTTGAGTCAAAATCCCTAAACTAACAATTTGGGTCTGAATTAAATTAGGAAAAGTCAAAATCCTTAATTGAGTCAAAATCCATAAATAATAAAATTCCTAATTCAATTAAACCTTAAATAACTAAATTATTGAAAATGCTAAATTATCGCTAATGTAAAAATGAACCATGCTGCATCAATATTATAAGAATGTTTTAAGATCACATGTAAGATATATGGCTGCTACATTTTGTCTAACAACCATAGTTGGTTAATCTAAATCTCTTTATAGCTTGTGTCCTGTCTATCGACAAAGAGCGGAAATGTTAAGTAATATTTATAAATAATGATGTAATGGTTATCATCATCATCCAATTGCCACCGTCCTTGCTCATATTATTTATATGGTTGTGTGATTTATTTTCTGCTAGTTATACCTTTATACACCAAATGTTTACTGTTGCCTGAGATTTCTTTCTGCCGTCACAATGCCCATTTCTTACACCTTTAACTTTAAACTTTAAACTTTCGCTTTCTACTTTTTATCTTTCTATGTGCTTGACCCATCCTGCACCTTAAAAAATGTTCTGGATGAATATTATGAATATTTTCATTAGTTTAGCAGTCAAGCTGCAGATTGAAATATTTTGAGTTTCTTTATTGTGAGATAGTTTGATAAATTGTGGATTGTTTTTTCCTATTCTTTCGATGAATCATGACTCATTTTAACAATTTGTGAAAGAGAAAGGTTTTAAGATAATTTTGATTGTTCATCTCTGCTGGATTACTACTTCCGATTTTTCGGAAACTTGGTCTTTGTATATATTAGATATTATTGCTGGCATTTTCATTTTTCAGTATAACCTTCTTTTGAGTTTTGTTTTATTTTATTTTATTTTCTCTGTTTTAGATTGTGAGGTTTCAAGATAAAGAGTCTCATCAGATTTTTCTCGAACCAGAAGGGCGTAATGTTCCGGAGCTCTATGTGCAGGTGTGCAACCATTTTATGTTTTCTTTTCTTTGCCCTGTTGGTTGAGAAAGATAGAAAGATTGGAGGGCAAAAGATAAAAGAATGAAGAAGACTTCAAATGCTTGTCAACTTTTGATCGTTTTCCTCTTTGTCAATTTAAGAAATAAATTTGAGTTGGTGCAAATTGTGTCCATGTATAACTGTCTGAAATATGTGCTCTGCATTCTACAAAACAGATGAATTGTTTCATTACTGCATTGGCTTGTCTTTTGGTAATCAATCTTGTGCAATTTTCCCTGTGTAAAAATAATTTCAGTGTGCCTTTTATTGTCCTAATGAAAGTTTATATTTACGTTGGTGCTTATAAGCATATAATCCAATTAAATTTTACATCTAAAGTTTTCCAAACGAGAAGGATGAGTCAACATTGCTTGGTGCAACTAGAAAAATTTCTTGTCGTTACTGTATTTGTAGTGACAACTGAAGAGTTTTTTTATATGGATTGGACTTCGGAGATGTGACATTCAGTTGAGACAAGGCCTTCATGATTAAAAGATCGTGTCACAATTAGAAAAGGAATATAAAATTTTTTCTTTCAATTGGATTATGGTTTAAATATAAATATGCAAGTCGTGGAGATGAAGTTTCTATATGCAGAATTTTAGGCTATTTTTTTATCATCTATTTATTCTTTTTTGGGAGACTGGAAATATTTAGAAATTCTCAGGAGTTCTATGTATTTTTACAGGTTTCAAGAAAATCTTTTGGTCTTTATTAGGTGATTTATATTTTTGACAGTAGTTGAACTCCTAATCGTAATAGAATTGGAAGAGTTCAATTGACTGTATAAATCCGTCTTCTCATCATATGTCCGTAGACTTGATTTCTATAAATATTTTGGTTTACAGAGTTCATAATTTCTGAGATAGTTTTCTTCTCTTCTTGTAATGGTAGTTACTAGTGTAAGTTTCCTTGTTATATACTTTGCAAAGAACATTCTCATTTTCATCATTTTGCCCCATAGTTGATTATTTTACTTTTTCACAGGGGTTCTCAACTGGTTTACCTGAGAGACTACAGTTACCACTCTTGAGAAGTTTGCCTGGACTAGAGAATTGTTCAATGTTAAGGCCTGCTTATGCTGTAGAATATGATTTCTTACCTGCTCATCAATGCCATCGGTCTCTTATGACGAAGAAAATTGAGGGTCTTTTCTTTTCTGGTCAAATAAATGGAACAACTGGCTATGAAGAGGCTGCTGCACAGGTATTACATTTTACATGGCCCTTTCCTCTGTTGAGATATCACCAAATATTTTTGTTCATTAGTGAGTTGGTGGTTTGTTTACGTGGTAAAGAACGGTCATTAATAAGTTCTTGTTATTGCCATTTTGTCATTTTCTTTGAACTTTTTTTTCTCATTATATGCAAACTTTTCCATAGGGCATTATTTCTGGTATAAACGCTGCTAGACATTCAGATGGAAAGACCCTAATTGTTCTTGAGAGGGAAAGCAGTTATATCGGCACGTTGATTGATGATCTGGTCACTAAGGACCTTCGGGAGCCTTACCGCATGCTGACAAGGTAATTGGCACAAGTGTTTTGTTCATGTATTAATGACTATTCATGCATTGTGGTTTGAGCTTCAATTGTTATGGTGAGTAGTGTTTATGTTTGAGATGACAAGTTGACCAATCGGATAAGGGAAATTTTTCCTCTAATAACCAGTCACATTTCTATGTTTTACTAGCACTAGGATGACTCTAGATTTGCCAGAGCTATTAATCCTGATTAAATTACATTAACAGGTTCATAATGCAGTTTTTATAACACTGCTCCTAAGCTGAAAATTTGCTCCATTTCATATCTCGGAGCTGGGAATAAGTTACAATTATACAATGTTAATATGAGTCTTTGCACATCCAGGACTGTGAGATTCACATTGTTTAGTATTCTTTCTATATCCAATTTGCATTTACATGCGCTTTCCTTCATTGATTATTAAAAAATTATTTTGATAAAGTGGCTAAGAAAATTTATGAAGGATAGGACAGGCAACCATGTCTGTGAATGAATCCTAAAACAATCACTGATGCAAATGATGCATGGACTCAATCCTGATGCAATGAATTTGTGCTGCAAGCATTTAAGATTGTATGTGAGGATCCATGTAGAGAGTTATTCTCAACATGTTGAATGTCAGATGAGCATATACGTATCTATATAATTGTCGATCTGTATTATGTTTTAGATCATCCTGCAATATTTGTATAAAATTCCTGCCAGACCCAACTTCCACTTAACAATTTTTTGTTTTTCATTCTTGCAAATGCTATTCCAGATGTTATGGCTCTAACAACAGTCTATTGGCCACCTTAATATAACTTTTTACTATGCATATGCGTCATTATCTTGTTTACCGATCTAAAACTTCATTATATATTGTATTTCTATTCTATTAGCCGCTCCGAACACCGATTACTTCTACGATCTGATAATGCTGACAGCCGTCTTACACCTTTGGGGCGTGAAATTGGGTTGATAGATGAAAGACGCTGGAAAATTTACCAGGATAAGCAAGCTCGAGTTGCAGAGGAGAAAAAGCGATTGAAAACTGTCAGGATATCAGGTTTGTTATCTTCATTCTGTTTGTTGGTGGCAGATAGTTTTATCCACCTTTGAGAAAAAGTAGAGGAGAAAACCCTTAAGAGATGGAAAAATGTAAAAACTTCTCCTCATGGGATCAATGTGGTTTAAAAAAAAATAATAAAAATTATTTTGTTGTTTCTACTGCGACATCATTTGTTTTTTTCGTATTAAGTTCTTACAAGACAAATAGTTAGCATTTAAAGCCCGCAGATGGATAAGAATTCTAGTTTGAAAGATTTTGTTAATTGTGAGATTGCTTGTGTAATCCTTCCTTGGCAAATCTTTATTTAAAACAATTGGAGCACTTCTGACATCCTTGAGAGTGTTTTACTCTTATACCAGAATGGTAATATGAAAGAATATTTTCAGTTGAGCAACATTGTTTAAGCTTTCCCTATCATCTTAATGTTTTCCTTGGCAATATGTTTTAATATATGCAGTCCTTATATTTGGTATTCATATTTAACCTTTGTCAATATTTTAAGTTTCAGGTGGAGATTTAGCTGCTGATGTTACTCGATTGTCTGGTCAGCCTGTAAAGGACTCTTCTACACTGGAGAGTCTTCTGAAGAAACCACACATACAATACAGACTTCTTGATAAGCATGGTTTTGGAAATGAAATGTTAACTAGAGAGGATAAAGAATGTGTAGAGATAGATATAAAGTATGAAGGGTTCATTCTGCGACAGCAACAACAACTCCAGCAGGTGAGTAGTGTGGGGATCTAAAGAAGCGATTCATTTTGATCATATATGATACTCCACACCCTTTTTGGAATGAATTTGATCACCGGTACTTCTTAATTATATTTTAATGCATATATCAAACCTATAGTCTTGCTCTACTTGTAGATGGTCCATCAACAACATAGGCCACTTCCAGAGAACTTGGATTACTATGCAATGACAACTTTGTCTCTAGAAGCACGTGAGAAACTTTCCAAGGTACGTAGTTTATATAATTTTGACCAGGAACTTCGTGGCATAATATATCTTAACATACAAACTCCTATTGGCAAATGGACTAAACTTTCTATGTTTTGAGTTTCTATTTGGGATCTTCTGCAAGTGTTCTAGGGATCTAAAATGCTTATAGACTAGTGTTGTTCTCAGTATAGTACAAACTAGACTTGGATTTTCCTACTGTTAAAGAATCAAATTGCTTCTACAAGAAATTTTGTGGCGTCTGATTGATACTTCTTGGGAATGTGATCTAGAATTAATTAGCGGAACTAATAGTTTAGTTGGTGGTTGACTTGCTGAGCTAATTTGGCTCACTTTGCAATAGATTTTCAGTCCATTCTGTTTCAAGCTGGAAAATGATAAGTAAATAAATCAAGGATTCTGGTTGATTCAACTTTGGATATTAATGCTCTCAGGTGAGACCACAAACCATTGGTCAAGCAAGTCGAGTTGGTGGAGTAAGCCCGGCTGACATTACTGCTCTCCTTATAATCCTTGAAGCCAACCGGAGAAGAGCTCAGGAGCAGAGGAGGCACCAAATGCTAACTTCCATCATGGTAGATTCTAATCGGGACTCTGAAGTCTCTTTGACGGAAACCATCAGCTCTTGAGATGTCCGGAGCCACCAATATCCCACACTCTCTTCTTTCCAATGTGGGCAATCACACATTATCAATTTTGTATTCAGGAATAGGTGAATGGCAGTGGATTTGATTTCTAGCATGCTTCAAACCAGTTAGTTAGTGAGTTTTTCGAAGATGATCAAAGTAGATGTGTCAGCATTAGCTAACATTTAAACAGTGAAGAATCCTTGTTTTTGTAGCCAACAAGGGAACAATGGCAGTGAAAGCTACCGTATTAGAAGTCCACTTGAAGTTGAAATGAAGCTTCTGAGAATGAATTCGGTGGTGCTGTCAGTAGTGCAACGCTACAAGTCCTCTCTCATGAGATGAAGTGCAAGTACTTAAAGAATGCCATTTCTAGGCAGTCCCAACATTTGTACTGATAAGTTTGTCATGAACTGTTCCCTTATTATCCAGCTGCCTTAATATTTCATATTATTATTAACTATTGTATCCTATGTATGTATAGATGCGTAATTTTATAAGATGAAGTTCTCAACAATTTGTTTGATTTCCTTGCAGAATTGCTGAACACAAGATTAATCACTGATATGGAATTGGTTGATTTGAAAACTGGAAAATAGAAAATTAATCGAGTGCTTAATTTTGTTGTATTTTAAGATTTTTGCCTCATTAACTCATGAATCCAATATAATTTAATCTAAACAACATTACTAGACAGTGGCATTAACAATGTCGATGGATAGATTTTGCATATAAACTCTAGTTTTAGGCTTAAGGGTTCTCTCTGAGTCTATAATTTGTTGGATCTGCTATTGCACGACTCAGTGAGGCCTTCACTGGTTCTCATAAATTTAGGGTACAAATGGGGAACCATGGAAAAAAAAAATGGTGATATTTGACTTCCTTCCTCTCTGGCAGAATTTGAGGATAACAATATTGATGTTGATTTTAGACAAGTGAAACCTGACATCTTAATTTTAAAAGATTTGGTTTCTCTAGATCTTATCCTGTTATAGAATTTAACTGTTATCCATATAAGTATTCTTTCTAACA